>JAAEAF010007472.1:0-53517 GCA_011037195.1 Triatoma infestans | reverse complement strand
GGTTACCTGCAAGTATCCTGGGTCACTGCACCCCAGTGCTTCAGGCAATGGACAGGTGTCAGTAGATGGTATCTGTAGATCCATCGGGCGCACGATCAGTCACGCTAGCTCGTTAGAGTTGAAATACTTAACTACGGGCGCAAGCTACTTTCCAAGCCAATTGCTTGCAATTGAGGTAGGATTCTTAGTGGTCGTGGTTTAGTCAATAACTCCAAGGACTGCGGTCATGAGTTGAGCGGGAGAAGACTCGCAATATAAAATAAACCCCGGTGCCAGCCCGTAGCTGGAAGCGCATTAGCTGGGTGTGCGCGGTTTACCAGAGCCCTGCTAGAGTGTGCCTTCTCTAGCTTCTGGGAGTGAAGTGTGACCACTATGTGATCACTTTGCGCGCTGGTTGAGCGTATCTCAATCTGCCCTTAAATGGGTCAAGCGGGGGAATGCTTCGGCACTTCTGCTATGGTCGGGCATTGCACTAAAAGAACCTTCCATAGTGGTGACATCCTCCTCTTGCTAAACGATCCCGTTGCTTGCAGCGGGGTACCGGTAAACCCGAATGGGTAGGTACGGTCTAAAAAGATCCCCCCCGAAGTACAATTGGAAAAGGGATATAAAGGGAAGAATGTCCTTGCTACTAGATAATATATTATTGTTATTACTGACCAGTTTCGGTTTCTCATCCATTGTCAAATTGAGATTTTCAATCAATTTATTTAAGAGATGCTTTAACAATTGCAAAGTGAATTTTTAAACTTCCTGTTTCCAAGCGTAGTAAATACCCAGGTGTATTGCGAGCGATAGAATAACAGAGATGACCTTAATAAGATGTAAAAGTATTTGTTGACCGTTGATGTATTTATGTTATGAAGAAATTTTGATGACGATCCGTCAAGAAAGAAACATTCAATTATGCCAACGTTTCGACAGAGTTTTCTGTCTTTATCAAGGCTATAATATATAGATAGTCGTGAAGGAAGATATGGAGAAAGAATTTTTTAAACATATGTACACATTTGTTACATCGCAAAAACATAAAAAAAGAAAATTAAAAGTTACTGGTGTCTTGTCTAATTTATTTTCTGTAGATGATTTAAGACAAGAATCTAGTAAATGTTAATTTTCTTTTTTTTATGTTTCTGCGATGTAACAAATGTGTATGTTTAAAAATCTCTTTCTCTTCCAAATCTTCACTATATATACATTAAAGCCTTGATAAAGACAGAAAACTCTGACGAAAAGTTGGCAAAATTGAATGTTTCTTTCTTGACCGATTCTCACCAATTTTTTTTATAACTTAATTAGATGTTTATATCACAAACCACACTGGTTGATTGTATGTAGGGGTTTATAAGGTTATCGAAGTATGTGTATCGCGTTTATCAGAAAAGAATCACTACAAATTATTATTAAAATTTAACTATTGGTATATAATAATGTCTATTGAAAAGCAATTTAAATCGATATAACTTGGTTTTTGAGAATTTTTTTTATTTTTTTTTTCTGACTCTTTGAATACCCATTACTAAAATGGTTAGCGATTTTTAATGATATTTTTTATATCTTCATATTGAGAAAATTATCCCGGCATTGTTTTCTCTTTACTTAGTTTAAGAAAAATAGAAAATGGATTTTATTCGTAGAATAAATTAAGCTAATCAAATATAATAATAGAAATAGAAATTTATTTGTTTTATAGGTTACAACGTGTAACAAAGGAGTTGGCTCATTTTTCACAAATTTAAACAAAAAAAAAAAAAAATCTGGTGTGAAACACTCACACAACTTTCTCTTACTCCAGTTCTCAAAATGATAATTGACAAATTTTATAGTTTGTGTACCAAATTTAATGAAATTCGTCGAAAACTGAAAAAACTGTTCAGTAAAAGCGCACTTCCGGTTTACTAATTTTCTTGAAACTTGGAATTTCAGCCATCCATTTATTTCTAACTAATTATGTTTGGATGATAGAATTGTATAATCAACTAGGATAGCACTTTAGATGAAAATCTAACCCTAACCCTCCCCTAAAAGTGCCCTTAAAAGAATTTTCCCAGAGAAATGTTTTAGATAAAAGTTGTAGATCTTTGCATGTTTAGTTTATATACGAAGTTTCATAAAAATCGTCGGAGCCATTTTTGAGAAAATTTTGAAAAAGTGAATAAATCATTTAGTAAAGTGGTAAAGTAAACGCACTTCCGGTTATCCGATTTTTTTCAAACTCGGAATTTCAACAACATATTTAATTCTAATTAACATTATTTAGATGACAGAATTGTGAAATAAACTGAAATAGCACTTTAGATGAAAACCTAACCCCACCCCTCCCCCAAAAGTGCCCTTCAGAGCATTTTCCCGGAGAAATGTTTCAAATAAAAGTTGTAGCTCTTTGTATGTGTGGTTGATGTTTCGAGTTTAAAGAAAATCGTCGGAGCCATTTTTGAGAAAATCGCAAAAAAGTAAAAAATCTAACTAGTAAAGTGGTACTTCCGGTTGAGGAATTTTGACAGATAACGTAGTGTCAGATCCCACGGTGATGCCTAAATGGAATATCAAGTTTTAACTTTCTACGGTTTTTCGTTTTTGAGC
Source organism: Triatoma infestans (assembly GCA_011037195.1). Taxonomy (NCBI): domain Eukaryota; kingdom Metazoa; phylum Arthropoda; class Insecta; order Hemiptera; family Reduviidae; genus Triatoma; species Triatoma infestans. Next base: position 50,934 of record JAAEAF010007472.1, on the reverse strand, counting down.
TATGCTGTTCACATACATACATACACACACACACACACACACATGGACACACGGACACACACACACACAGACCATTTGCTAAAAACCACTTTTTTGGACTCAGGGGACCTCAAAACGGATATTTCCGGTGAAAACTCGATATCGAAATTTGACACGATTACAATACTTCCTCTTACTAGGAGTAAGAGAAAGTAATAAAGTAATTATTATTTAGTATAAAACAAAATAATTAATTAACATTGTTATTCAAGAGGTTAAGGTAATGGAGTTACTTTCTGTCGTTAACATTAAATGAAAATACACATTAACTATCTATTCGTTCAATAAGAAAGACCTGAGTACTAAAACATTTTTTTTTTTTTAAGGGAAGGGAACTTTGGGGTAGCTACGGGGTAACTATGGGCCCAGAAGGGCTTTGGGGATAGCATAGGACTTGGTCCCTCCCCACAGACAATTAAAAATAAAAATAAAAAAATATTTTTTAAATATTTGTAAACACTATACATATTTTGCTGATTGTAAACATTAGCTATTCTTTCCATTTTCATTATTAATATTATCAACATCAATGTGTAAATATTTTCTAAACACATCATACACAGGACATTCCAAAAACAAATGAATCATGTTTTCATGTTGTCCACTATTGCAGAAAGTACAAATTTTATTTGTGGGTTAATTGTGTATGTTATATTTTTTTATAGTAAATTTAATAAAATAAAGTCCTGCCATTCTAAATTGAATAAAATAATTTAATTACATGAAATAAAAGTTTTTGTGTTAAATATGGTTGGGTTAATTGTATATTTAAATAAGAAGATTTTGTAAACATAACATAATAATTAGAATTTAACATTCGATCAACATCAGAAAATGCGCTTTGTATTTTTCTAATAATACATTAATATTTGATTTATATTTTAAATATGTTATTAATGAAACTAAATTTCCCAGGTTTAAACTTGAAGTGATATTAGTTAACTGAGAATACCAATTCTGGCTTAGACTATTACTAGGTTTGACACTAAATGAAAACCGTTGAAGGAGGCAGATTTTGGAGTAATTAAAAGAATAAGAATTCAAAATTTTGAACATTAAATAATTAAGAGATGCTTTAACAATTGCAAAGTGAATTTTTAAACGTCCTGTTTCCAAGCGTAGTAAATACCCAGGTGTATTGCGAGCGATAGAATAACAGATTTTTATAGAAATTTAATTGTATCTTTTCCAAATCTTCTAAATACCTGAGCGCCCACACTGGCGCACAGTATAACAATATATTTTTCCAAATAGAGTCAAAGAAGTAAATTTGAGATTCCCACGACTTAGATTTACCTTTACACAGGATTTGGATTACTGACTTAATTGCTACATTAGATTTACAAATGAAAGCGTGAGCAACCTGGCTAAATAAAGCACTTTTAAAAAAATGGTACTCCAAGATATATAAACTGATTCACAAGTTCAATTTTTATGTTACGGAAATACTTTCTCTTACTCCTAATAAGAGGAAGTATTGTAATCATGTCAAATTTTCGATATCGAGTTTTCACCGGAAATATCCGTTTTGAGCTTCCCCTGAGTCCAAAAAAGTGGTGTTTAGCAAATGGTCTGTGTGTGTGTATGTGAACAGCATAGCTCAAAAATGAAAAACCGTAGAAACTTTGAAACTTGATATTGCGTTTAGGTATCACCATGCCATCTGACAGTGGGTCATCTGTCAAAATTCCTCAACCGGAAGTACCATTTTACTTGTTGGTTTTTTATTTTTTTGCGTTTTTCTCAAAAATGGTGCCGACGATTTTCTTCTAACTTGATATATTGACTACACTTAGAAAGAGCTACTCCTTTTATTTGAAATCTTTCTCTGAGAAAATTCATTTAAGGGCAGTTTTGGGGGAGAGGTGGGGTTAGATTTTCATCTAAAGTGCTATTCCAGTTTATTAAACAATTCTATCATCTAAATAATGTTAATTAGAATTGAATAAGTTGTTGAAATTTCGAGTTACAAAAAATCGGATAACCGGAAGTGCGTTTACATTACCACTTTACTAAATAATTTTTTCACTTTTTCGCGATTTTCTTGAAACTTTGCATATAAACTAAACATACAATGATCTACAACTTTTATTTTAAACATGTTTCTGGGAAAATTCATTTAAGGGCACTTTTGGAGGAGGGGTGGGGTTATGTTTTTCTTTAAAATGGTATCAGAGTTTATTATACAATTCTATCATCCAAGCAAAATTAATTAGAAATAAATAGATGGCCAAAATTGCGATTTTCAAGAAAATTAGTAAACCGAAAGTGCGCTTTTACTGGACAGTTTTTGACGAATATCATTAAATTTCGTACGCAAACTATAAAATTTGTCAATCATAATTTTGAGAATTGGAGTAAGAGAAAGTTGTGTGAGTGTTTCACACCAGATTTTTTTTCTAAAAAAGGTTTCAATATCATTTATATAAAAATTGAATATCATTGGACTAAGTATTTCTCCCTGTATGACACCGCTGCAAAGGGACACCTCACAAGTTTTAAATTTATTTTTTCTTTATACTTATTTTCATATTTTGTTGCATTAATCGAAACATTTTTCCCTGTTAAACCCAAAGTCTGTAATTTTTTCCAAAGTAAATAATGTGGTATCAAATCAAAAACTTTTTGAAAGTCTATAAAGAAACAATATAGTTCTTTTTTCTTCAGACCAAAATGAATTTGTATTAACGAGTTTAAAATAAAGATATTATCCATACAGAACTTTATGTTTTCGAAAACCATTTTGGCTTTGTGGGATAATATTATGAGCCGAATCCCTCAAATATAATAATACTGAAGTGAAATTGTTGGTAGTATAGAAATACAAATCTTATAGCAAGAGCTCACCTTACTAGATGATAATAGGTATACACGAATGCAGTTCACTTTAGTGACAATTATCTAAATATTTGAAATTTTTATGTGCAAAAGGAAAATCTGTACCTAATAAAATGACTTAAACCATCACCTCTAAATTATATTTTTACGAAAAAGTGTATGATCCATATCTGCTACTAATTTAAAAGAAATTCGTTTAAGTTGTTAAAAAAAAGAAAATTGCAGTAGGAAACTGACTGTAATAACACGTTCAGTAAAGTTAATTTTCAGTCAGCTTATTTTCTTCAAAGTAGGAATTTGAACAAGATATTGAATTCTTATTAATGCTATATATATATAAAATAGAGTTATATATAATTTATATATATATATATATATAGAGAGAGAGAGAGAGAGAGAGAGAGAGGAGAGAGAATCGTATAATATATTGAAATACAACTTTAAAGAAAAGTCTAACGGCACCCCCTCCCCAAATAAACCACCTAAACTGAATTTTCTTTAATATTACGTATAATTTGCATAAGTACAAAGTTAAAAAAAAAAATCGTTGGAGTCTTTTGAAGAAAATCGCAAAGTAAAAAAACAATCGAAAAATCCATTTAGTAAAATAATGTACTTCCGGTTTTGACCGATTTTGAACCAGTTCTTATTGTAGCCGACTACTGGTATTGTCACACGTATAATTACAAGTTTATAATTATGCTGATTACAAAATATAGATACGCTGACTACAAATATTGAATAATTACGTTGACTACAAAATGCCAATAAAAATTATAATTATTATCTAAAGAGAGTGGGTTGGAAGACTTGTTCCTTCGGTTATAGAATCGTTCAAGTTGAAGAGGTATATGATGCAATATGGAATTTAAAATTAAATAAGAGTCAGGATATTTATGGCCTCAGCAGCTTTATATTGAAGAATATAACTGATATTCTATCTGAACCCCTTTCCTATCTGATAAATAGCCATCTGAGAGTGAGCTGTTACCCAAATGTTTTTTAAATTGTCTAGGGTGGTTTCAATCCATAAAACTGGTTCTTATAATGGCCTCACTAACTTCAGACCTGTTTCTCTAATTCCTGTGGTTTCGAAGTTTTTTGAAAAGTTACTATAAAAGCAAACACAGGATCACTTTGGGACAAATGGATTATTATCTGCTAGACAGTTTGGATTCAGTACTGATCAAGGAACCATTAATGCCCTTATAGATTTTGTGAAATGGAGCCATGGAACACGCGGATTCGTTGTTGATCAAGTAGTTTGATTTATCCAAGGCCTTTGATACCGTTTCTCCTGACATTTTATTAGGAAAATTAAAGTGGTATGGGTTTAATGATTTGGCAGTCAAATTTATCTCTTCCTATATCTCGAATAGATTGGCAGCGATTTATAAAGGCGGTTAGTACTCTTTTCTACTGCAGCTCAAGTATGGTGTGCCCCAAGGGTCTATTATGGGACCTCTATTATTCTTGGTTTACATTAACGATCTATCGGCAATGTTTGATAACGATTATATAATTAGGCCATATTTATACGACGATGATCTTGCGCTACAAGTTAGAAATGCAGATAACACATCCGTTAATAACTGCATTAAATTTATAATCGATTGGTGTGCTGCTAATAAGCTAAGTTTAAACCAGGACAAAATAAAAGAGGTTACTATTAAATTAGGAAATTATGTTGGGACTGAAAAAGCTATCAATTTCTTTGGCATTTTCATAGATTCAAAACTGAACTGGACAGATCAAGTTAATAACGTCATGGGTAAAGTGAACTCGTGGAATCTATGTTTTGAGAAAATTAAGAATGTCGGTTGACTTGAAAGCTTTAAAGTTGGCATATTTTGCGTATGTTCCATAGCCATTTGTGCTATGGTATTATAATTTGGGATAATGCTGGCGAATGTAAAAAAAATGTTATGGTTTTAAAAGAAGGCAATTAGAGTCACTTTGGTTTTAAGACTTGAAAGTATCTTGTCGTTCTTTGTTTAAGAAATTGAACATAATGTCACTGCCAGCCATATATATTTTTCAATGCCTCGTCTATGTAAAATGCAATGAAAGCCAATTTCTATGTTTCTCTCGCATGTTCATGATCATTTCACCAGAAAACGCAATAATCTTGTCCAGAATAGAAGAAACAGGTTGATAAAAGTTCGGTACCAGCTTCCATAGTTTGTCCCATCTCTTTTTACAAACTATTTACCAGAAAATATAAAAAATAATACTTTGATGTGTTTTTCAAAAGTAATGTTAAAAAACTATTATTAGCTCAACCCGTTATATGAGATATATGAATATTTTAAAAATTAAGTTTTTGTCTTCACAAGTTTGTGAACTCAAAATTATATTGTAACTTGACCTTGCCAAGAATGATGTAGTTTTTTTTTTTTTCTGGCAATGAAATAAAATATCAAAATATACAACACACACACACACACACACATACAGAGCAATTTCTGAAAACTACTTTTCCGTATTTAAGAGTCCTCGAAACAGGTATTTCTGGTGGAAATTCGATGTCGAAAATTATATACTTTTTGCAATATTTCTTCTTACCATGAATGAAGTGAAAGTAAAAAATTAACTTAGCACTTATCTAAGAGAAGGAGATGCTAATCAACCATGAAGAATGTAACTGTTAGAGATAGTAGGTACTTTCAATAAATAAAGATGTATTTGTTCAACTATGATGTAAACATAATATAAAGCAATATAGTTCTTTACTATAAAAGTGGTATAAAAGTGGGAGCGCTTCATCTATGTTTCGGCAGAAAAATTCTTTGTTTTATTGGCCTCATTCTTATACTGGCATATGAAATTCCTTTTTTCCAATCAATTCTTACATTCTCTTACTCCTGGTAAAAAATATGTATTGCGATCGTGACGAATTTTGGTAATTTAGTTTTCACCAGAAACATATGTTTTGAGGTCCTCTGAGTACGAAAAAATTTGTTTTCAGCGAATGGTTTATTTGTTTGTATGTAGAATAGAATAGAATGAAGCGCGGGGGGGGGGTAGCTCATTCCACTGCGACCTACAAGTCGAGGTCTATTGTGGATCCCCTTATGTTACAGAACAGCCCCCAGCTTTGCCCTCCCAATCAATCCTAGAAAAGCTGAGAGCAGCTCCGTCATGAAGCTTCCAGTTTCGGGATTGCCCGTCCCCAATTGAAGAAACCTAATCCTCGCCAGGCCGGCCGCACTCACAAAGGATGTGTGCCGGGGTCTCCTCCTCTACCTTGCAGAATTGGCATACCGCACTATCCGCAAGTTGTAGGTGGTGCATGTGTCTATTCAGCCTACAATGCCCTGTTAGTAGACCCACAATTAACCTTATATCTCTTCTGGTCTGGCTCAGTAGGTCTCTGGTAAATTTAGGCAAATGTCTTTTAATGAAGAGCTTTGCCTGCCTCTGTCCTGGTGTTCCCTCCCACCAACGCAGACGCTGATCTTCTATCCAACACGTGATAGAAGTTTGGATGAGACTCCTGGACAAGCCGCAGAAGGGTTCGCGGCCTATAAAGGTATCCTGCGAACCCTCCCTTGCTAGGGCATCCACCCTTTCATTGCCCAGGCACCCCGCATGTCCCGGCACCCAGGCGAGTATCAGTTTATTCCGAGAACCCACCTCGGTGAGGGCAAGTAGGCAGTCCCACATCAGTCTTGAGATTATTTGGTGTGAGGAAAGTGCCTTCAGGACTGCCTGACTGTTGGATTATATGGATTATGTCGGAAAGCCTTATAATCTCCCTAGCGCAGAGTTGTAACGCCACGACTTCAGCCTGAAAGACCATGGCGTACTTCCCTGGGCTGGCCTTAATTTTAACTTTAGGCCTGCCCCCGTAGACCCCAGCACCGACTCCAATCGGAGTTTTGGATCCATCTGTGTACCAGATAGAGTTACCGAACAGGGGTGGGTCACAGCCCCATTCGCCCCTGCTCGGTATGACAATATGGAAGTTCCTTTCGAAGAAATACCTAGGAACCATCCTATCCGTTGGCATCCCCAGAAGATGGTCCGCCTTGATTTCCTCGATCAACCTCTGGTTAATTGTTTGTATGTATGTATGTGTTAGAACAAAATATCTCAAAAACGAACAATCGCAGGAAGTTCACGAACATGGTATTCCATTTGGATTCTACCATGGCATCTGGCCATAAAGATTTGGGCAAAATCCATCAACCGGAAGTGAAAAAAAAACCTGTCAGTTTACAAAAGTAACACACACACACACACACACATTAACTCTCAAAGAATTATTCCAAAACTTGTTTATAATAAATTAACAATCATTCCACTGACACAACACGTTCTCTACTCAGAGCACCGTTTCCAGTCAAAAAATTATGTTTTTTAATAATTTTCTTCAAAATTAAAATTGATCTTATATTTTCTAAAACTTGTTATATTTTTGTTAAATAAAAATGATGTTTATAATGATTTTCAAATCGTCAAGCCTTAAAATTATAATGAGATGTTTATACGGCAATCGCCAGAAGAGTTTCTTTTTAAAGAAAAAAGAATTCTTTGTTATTGAAAATGTGGGTGGGTCCGCAATACTGGATAACATCCGGTATTTTATCCGACTTTGAGTTTAGTCTCGAAAGTATTTTGTTTTTCTTTCTTTAAAAGCTTGAGCATAATGACTCTGCTAGCCATATTTATTCTTTAATGCCTCGTACACATAAAAGTGCAATGAAAGCCAATTTCTATGTTTTCGTAAGTTCATAATCATTTCACCAAGAAAACGTAATAATCTTGTCCAGAATAGATACAGGTTGACAAATGTTCATACCAGATTACATAGTTTGTCCATCTCTTTTTACAACTGTTACCAGAGAATATAAAAAATAATAATTTGAAGTGTTTCAAAAATAATGTTAAAAAACTAATTATTAGCTCACCCGCTGTATGAGACACATGAATATTTCAAAATTAAGTTTTTATCTTGATAATTTTGTGAACTGACAATTATAATGTAACTTGACCTTGCCAAATAAGGATGTAATCTTTTTCTGGCAATAAAAAATAAAATATAAAGTAGTGGCATTCAGAGACACAAGCCTCTAGATCCCTACTCAGGCCATTATTATAAAAAAATTCAAATAAATGTAATAGGTAATATGTATTTATAGTTAATGTACCCAGATAAAAGAAACCCATTGGAGTGTTTTCGTGAAAACTGAAAAAAAAAAAAAAAATACTCAGTACTTGATGTCGACCAATGTTTATCAGCTAGAATTTTATCCGTCGTAGCATGCATATTCCTTTTGTTCCTGACTGGTTTCGGATTTTCATCCATCGTCAGAGCAAATTCACCAAGTTCATGTAGAGAGTTCACTTCAGCGAAATGTTCCTATTAAACTCACACTTGTTGTGAGTGAAGGTTCCTTGTTGATTGTATATGGTTGGGATAATCTTCCCACATATATACAACCAACAAATGTGAGTCTAACAGGAACATTTCGTTGAAGTGAACTCTCTACACGAACTTGGTGAATTTGCTCTGATGATGGATGAAAATCCGAAACCAGCCAGGAACAAAACCAATATACATACTACGGACGGATAAAATATCGAAATTCTTTGTTGCTTTACGTTTCGAGTTCCATTGGTGCCCTTCTTCAGGAGCTCTGCAAAATTTATTAGTGTAAAGATACTTTGGCATTATATGGGTATTGTAGTAAAGAAAAATTGCATAGATTTATAACAAATAAAAGAAAAATTTCATTCATTCATTCATTCATCTCCGGCACTACAGCCCGGTCCGGGCCCTGGCCTCCAAAAGAAATTGTCGCCATCGGTCTCGATTCTCAGCCATTGTCCACCATCTTGTTGCTCCCAGCCTTACGGCCTCCTTTCCTACTTGGGCCAGCCATCTCGATCGTGGTCTTCCTTTCCTTCTTGTTCCAATTGGCTTAAAACTCATGATCTTCTTTGGAACCCTATCATCATCCATACGTAGCACATGCCCCACCCATCGTAGCCTATTTACTTGTATAATAGTATTAATAGGGGTATCGTCGAACTTTTCATACAACTCCCGATTATACAATCTCCTCCAGACACTACCCTGTCTCACTGGTCCATAAATTCTTCTTAAAATTTTCCTCTCAAAAATAGATAACTTCTGCTCATCTACCTTTTTCAGGACCCAGCATTCAGAACCGTAAGTAAGGACCGGCCTGATTAATGTTTTATAAAGGGTCACTTTCGTGTCTTTATTGATAACCTTTGATTTAAAATGTTTTAAAAGCCCGTAATAACTTCTGTTTGCTGCCAATATTCTTTTTTCAATTTCTTTAGATAAGTTATTACTCGCATCCACAAAGGTTCCCAGATATACGAAGCCCTGCACCTTTTCAAATTTATAATTTTGAATTTCGAGGAATGACGATCGGGTGTCAGCACCTACCACCATATACTTTGTCTTGCTTTCGTTGATGACCAGCCCCATATTCCTAGCGGACGCTTCTAATGCTTGGAAGGCTGCTTTTAAGCCTGATTCGGACCTACAGATTATATCAATGTCGTCTGCATAGGCTAGCAGTTGCACTTGTTTATTAAAGATATGTCCACTAGTCTGTAATTGGGAATGCCTTATCACCTTTTCCAATGCTATATTAAACAGTAGGCACGCCAGAGCGTCTCCTTGCTTTAGGCCATTTATTGTGTGTAAGGGTTCCGATATACTGGACTGGATCCTTATTTGGCACTTTGAGTTGGACATGGCTATTTCAGTCATGTTGATGAGTTTACGGGGTATATCTAGTTCCCTCATAGCATTGTACAGCATTTTCCTATTGACTGAATCATATGCCGCCTGGAAATCTACAAAAAGATGATACGTGACTATGCCATATTCAATAGTCTTTTCCAATATTTGCCGTAGGACGAATATCTGGTCAGTAGTTGACTTGTCCTTCATAAAGCCACATTGATAATCCTTTATCTTTTCCTCGGCGTACGGTAACAGTCTATTAAATATTATATTAGATAAAACTTTATAAGCTGTATTGAGTAAAGAAATACCCCTGTAATTTTTACATAATAGAGGATCACCTTTCTTGTGAATCAAACAGACTATCCCATTGTTCCACTCCTCAGGCATCCTTTCCTCTGTCCATATGGTTTCGATAAGGTGAGCAAATTCCTTGACAAAGTCAGGTCCAGCATTTTTGAATAATTCTCCAGGGAGTCCATCTGAGCCCGCAGCCTTATTTCTTTTTTAATCTTTCAAGTGCTTCATATACTTCATCATAAGAAGGCATCAAAAGAAAATTTAAATTAATGAAATATTTAACAGAACAGATTGAGCATAAGATATTTAAAAAAACAAGAAATTATAACATAGAAGTGACATACTCTAGAATAATGTATCTTTTCTCTAATAAACGTTAGAAATGTTTATTAGAAACTTTGTAATTTTTGTTTATGTTTTGGTCTGCGCAATAATAGTGACTAAGAAAGACGGCCTTCCACTGTTATTTATGTACTTGACTGGCCTTTTGCTGCGTTTAAGTTTCAGACCCTTGATTTAGTTCCAGCAAATAATCCCACTAACGTTTATGAAATAAACTGTTTGGCATGATAGACCTCTTTTGGCCGCAAAAAAAAAAAAAATAATAATAAAAAATAAAAATAAAGTATTATAAATTAAGTTTATTTTTACATTATTGTGGAGAATAGACCCATAAACAAACAACATTCTAAATCACTTGAAAAATAAATATTCCTAGACAGCCAACTGTACGTACGGCCAAGTTGAACTTGGCCATCATATGCAGCTGCTAAATATATTATTGCCTTCAATCAATATCACACTGATACAAATCTGGTGTGAAACAATCACACAACTTTCTCTTACTCCAGTTCTCAAAATTATAATTGACAAATTTTATAGTTTGTTTATCAAATTTAATGAAATTCGTCGAAAACTCAAAAAAACTGTTCATAAAAGCACACTTTCGGTTTACTAAATTTCTTGAAATTGGAATTTTGGTCATCTATTTATTTCTAATTAATTTTGTTTGGATGATAGAACTGTATAATCAACTATGATAGCATTTTAAAGAAAAACATAACCCCACCCATTCCCTAAAAGTGCCCTTAAATGAATGTTCCTAGAGAAATGTTTAAGTAAAAGTTGTAGATCTTTGTATGCGTAAATTGTATAAGAAGTTTCAAGAAAATCGTCGGAGCCATTTTTGAGAAAGTCGCGAAAAAAAAGTGAAGAAATCATTAGGAAAGTGTTAAAAAGAAACGCACTTCCGGTTATCAGATTTTTTTCAAACTCGGAATTTCAACCACATATTTAATTCTAATTAACATTATTAACTTGGCAGAATTGTCTAATAAAGAGAAATAGCACTTTATATGAAAACCTAACCCCACCTCTTCCCCGGAAGTTCCCTTAAATGAATTTTCCCGGAGAAATGTTTCAAATAAATGTTGTAGCTCTTTGTATATGTAGTTGATACACCAAGTTTAAATAAAATCGTCGGAGTCATTTTCTAGAAAATCGCAAAAACGTAAAAAAAACAACGAGTAAAGTGGTACTTTCGGTTGAGGAATTTTGACAGATAACGTACTGTCAGATCCCATGGTGATACCTAAACGGAATATCAAGTTTCAACTTGCTACGGTTTTTTGTTTTTGAGCTATGCTGTTCACATACATACACACACACACACACACACACACACACACACACACAGACCATTTTGCTAAAAACCACTTTTTTGGACTCAGGGGACCTCAAAACGGATATTTCCGGTGAAAACTCGATGTCGAAAATTTGACACGGTTACAATACTTCCTCTTACTAGGAGTAAGAGAAAGTAACAAGTGTGGTCTGAGTGAAACCAGAAGATAGAGTAATATTTTATATACATACACTGAGTCTCCAGACTTAAGTACTATTTGTTTCCTATACATTCATTTTTGCTATTTTTTACAAAAGGCGAACTATAAGACGCAACCAACGTATCCAGTTTACTGAAACGAATCCAACATTGGTCTGTAGAAAAACCAACTTTGGGGGCAACTTCTTCTAAACTTGAGAAGTACATCTAACATTTAGGCAACTTGGGAGGTGGTGTTAAAAATAACAACCGAATAATTAAAGTCTTGATGTATGCGGACGATGTGGTAATATTGGCCGAGTCTCCTATCACTCTGCAGAAAAGTGATAGATGATTTAGAGGTTTATTGTGATCGATGGAGTCTGAATGTAAATACAGACAAATCAAAGATTATGATATTTCAAAATCACAAATCAAAATTAAGGTCCAATGAAAAGTGGAGGTTTAAGAAAAAGAACTTAGAAATTGTTAAAACCTATAAATACCTCGGTGTAATTTTGAACGCCCAGGTAACTTTCAAAGAACATTTTGAAGAAAAAGTAAAGTTAGCTAAGTTAGGGTTTAATCGTACGTTGGGGAGTTTATTCCATAATAAAAATGTTATTTTTGACGTAAAGTGGAGGGTATTTGAAGCAGTTGCACGGTCTATTGTTTGTTATGCGGCCCAGGTATGGGGGGATACAAAGAATATGATGTACTAGGGAAATTCCAACGTTTCGCAATTAAAAGAATACTTTCCCTCCCAAATAATACCCCAAACTACGCCTTATATTTGGAGACTAAACTTGAAGTTTTGTATTTGTATACTTTTAAATTACATTCTTCATTTGTGGTCAAAACACTCAGCAATATTAATAAACTGGCCTATCTACTTACATTAGAGTGTATTAGGTCTAGAATTGGGTGGATCCAAACATGGATAGATAAAGCCCATGATTTGTCAATTCAACTATGTGTAGATAATTTCAATGTAGATTCTGCTAAACATTTTGTAGCTTTGCTGACAGAAAAAATGAGAGTGAATCAGAGAGATACTTTTCTAGCTAATATGTCGGCCTCGAGGTTTCATCTCGTCTACAAGCGGCTTGATCATAGTCTGGAATATATTCGCCAATTTAGTATTCACAAAGTTGGGCTGTTTTTCAGATTGAGATCTGAGATGATGGACTTCAATTATCAACCATGGAGACAAAACTTTAATTATAATTGCTCACTCTGTAATTTAAATACTAATGAAAGTGTGGCTCACTTTCTGGGTGAATGCCCGATTTTTGTCGCCTTACCATTTAGAGTGTTTTGGATTCAGATATCTAACTCTGGATAATTGTATAGCCATTCTTAATGGTGAAAATTGGAACCTTTTATACAAATATTGTTACAAAGCTATGTGTCTGCGCGGCAGACACCCAAGGAGCGAGGGCGAACGTACGCCAAGAAGTGAAATACAAAAAAATAAAATAAATAAAATTAAAATAAAAATGAGATACAAAGGAAGAAGCTGCGACTTACCTGGAGAGTGGTGACGCTGAATGCGCAAGCGGCGAAGCTGCGATGATAGGTGAACGGTCGAGGAAGCTGTGGCGTGAACGTGTATTTGTGTGGGCGTGTGTGTGTGTGGGAAAGAAAGGATCTCAGGTGAAAGGAAGGGAGTGAGAGTGCTCCGTGGAAGCTGATGACGCTGTTGTTGATAACGGCTGATGGTGTTAGAAGAGCCCAGGCGCGGAAGGTGACTGATTCTCCAGAGGATGGCGAGGAAAGACGCGACTTGTATCTCAAGAAGATAACGAATATTAATTCGTTATCGAAAGGCGCGAATACGGCGAATCAATATAAGGCGAATTTTACACTCACGACTAACTGCTTAGAAAGAAGCGGAAGTACACGTTGCACAGGCGAGAGCTGGACGAACAGTGAAAAAGGTTTTATAGAAAGGAAGGGTTCTGGAGTGTGGGGAAGTAAACGTTAGGCGCGAACAGGAGAGATAAAAGGCGCCGCCATCCCACCACCGAAGAGGGAGGTAAAAAGGGTGGGAAGGCGTGGGAAATATGCGGGCGATGAAATTATTTTAAAGGCAAGCGGATTAACGCGTACGCACGCACGGGCGGAGTAGGCGCGTAAGAGAGGCAGGCGTGGGAAAATTACCAAGTTAAAATATCGAGGCAGAGTTAATCCCTCAAAGGGAGCCGACCGAACACTATGTATTATAGGAAGTTTTTAGTGAGTGAATTTAATTACAACTAGATGGATAAGAACAAATTTTTACTTTGTTAGTTTGTTTAGTAGCTTCATTTAATATGATTGTATTTTTAGTTCAAAAAATGAATGTCATTTTTTTTTTTAAACACAGTTTTTTATTATTTTTTTATTTATTTTTGGATACATTAGTTATTAGTCAACTCGACAGACGGACTATTTGTCCATTGTCTATTAATGTAAAGATTAATCATTTTTGTATTTCTTTTGATAAAAATAAAACATTATTATCTATCTATCTATCTACATCTAACATTTGCTTCTAAAGATGTTAGAACTTTGTTAAGGCCCTTCGCTTAGATATTATTATTAGTTTTTAAATTAAGGAGCTTCAACATCCATGATCAATGGCTCCCGCAGCCATCTCTATGTACTGCCAGCCTCCGGTCAGTACTGGACTAATAAGGGTAGCATTGGACATCAAAAAAAAAAAAAGAAAAAGTATTATATTTAAGGTTTCCTAGATTTGTCTAGAATTTCGATTAAGCAGAATAGAGAAAGGATATTGGAAAGGAGATAAATCTGAAGTGATTGGATTAAATGTAAAATAATAATATGATAATAAAATGAAATAAAAAGTGCAATGAAGAAGGTAAAGCAAAAAGCCTAGCATCACTTAGATCAGTTAGGACCACATTGCTTTGGATCATTTTACATCTAAAAGCCTCAAACATTAGTCCAGATTGTTCATTTAATTTAAAATAAACATTCATTACTGTTTGCTAACACCATAACAAAATTTAAACAAATTATCTTGTGTTAAATATTTTGCGATTGACATACCCAGCTAACGAAGTCAAAGAAACATCCTTCTAACAAATAGAGATATAACACAAGATGACAGCATTGTCTAATAAACTATCTATGGGCCATTTTTGACATATAACCAATCGAAGTATAGTACAGTCGGGCTAAGCCTGGGACTCGGAAGTCAAACAGCGCTGCCCATAGATTTTCTCGCCTTAGGAGCTAATATAGCTTTGCTTACCTAAACAAGAAAAAGTTAACTGTTTGGATTATTGGCAGTGATCTCCACTAGTTAAAAAAAAAATCTGGTGGGACACTCGCACAACACTCACACAACTATCTCTTACTCCAGTTCTCAAAATTTTAATTGACAAATTTTATAGTTAGTGTACCAAATTTAATTAAATTCGTCAAAACTGAAAAAACTGTTCAGTAAAAGCGCACTTCCGGTTTACTATTTTTCTTGAAACTTGAAATTTTGGCCATTTATTTATTTCTTGATAGAATTGTATAATCAACTATGATAGCACTTTAGAGAAAAACATAACCCCTCCCCTCCCCTTAAAAGTGCCAATAAATGAATTTTCCCAGAGAAATGATTTAAATAAAAGTTGTATATCTCTGTATGAGTAGTTTATATAAGAAAGTTTCAAGAAAATCGTCGGAGCCATGTTTGAGAAAATCGCGGAGAAGTGAAAAATTATTTAGTGAAGTGGTGAAGTAAACGCACTTCCGGTCATCAGATTTTTTTCAAACTCGGAATTTCAACACCTTATTTAATTCTAATTAACATTATTTAGATGACAGAATTGTCTAATAAACTGAAATAGTACTTTAGATGAAAACCTAACCTTACCGGGCCCCCAAAAGTGCTCTTAAATGAATTTTCCCAGAGAAATGTTTCAAATAAACATTGTAGCTCTTTGTTATGTACTTAATACACCATGTTTCAAGAAAAATCATTGGAGCCATTTTTGAGAAAATTGCAAAAAAGTAAAGTGGTACTTAGAGTTGAGGAATTTTGACGTGTAACCGTCAGATCCAATCAATGGTGATACCTAAACGGAATATCAAGTTTGAACATTCTGCGGCTTAACGTTTTGGTGCTATGCTGTTCACATACATATATACACACACACACACACCCACTACACACATGCACAGACCATTTGCTAAAAATCACTTTTTTGGACTTAAAGGACCTAAAAATGGATATTTCCGGTGAAAACGTGATATCGAAAATTTGACAAAATTACAATACTTCCTCTTACTAGGTGTAAGAAAAAGTAAAAATAGAAATACTTACTAAATCAATGATTTGTTCGTGAAGTCGATTACATAAAAATGAAATTAAATGTTTCAATGAGTTACATCTGTAAATTTATGTATTTATTGTATTTTACATATACTGTATGTATGTATGTATGTATGTATGTGTGTGTGTGTGTGTGTGTGTGTGTGTGTGTCTTTTCTCCCCAGGAAGATGATGATTTTATTTCAGCATACTCCATGTTACATACATACAATTGCATGCATCAAATAAACAATTAATTAAAAAGAAAAGTCAAATATATAACTTAAAATAACAATTAACAAGTATTGACGATTTATCAAACGGTTAAAATAAAAATTTAACTATCACAAATCAAGATTAAAAATACATAATAATTTTTTGGAAATCTGTAAAACTGGGACGAAACAGTAGATCATCAAGTTTATCAGAAGACCTTGGATCACTTTTAAGTATTGTATTCTTTTTTTAATTTTCATTAGACGAGGTTAATGATGCGTAATGGACAGGGGAATGCCGACAAAGTGTGTTTGTGAGTGTGTGTAAGAAAGAGAGGGGTTAGAGAGAGTGGAGAGAGTTTTTATGTATTTGTACACAAGCAGAACCTTGAATATAAAGTCAATTATTCATGGAGGTTTCGTTCAAGATCAGTTGAATCAGAAGTGAATTGGTATATTTGCTTCACATAATTAGGTCTTTATATTTGTGTTTGATATCATATTTTTGAGAAATTTAAAGATATTTCGTCAAACATTTGTAAAATGCTCTTGTTAAATAAAGTGGCCAATCACAAAGTGCTATCTATTTATATGATATGCTTATGGCGTAAGCCATACGAGTATTTTTTCCTAGAAGCTTCTAAGATTATTGTCCGGTGATGGACAATGTTGTCATTAAAGAAAGATAATTACTTGAAAACCGGCAGTACACTGAGAGAACGGCTGCGGACGGAATATCACAGATGTTGACGTGTCTTACAAATCTTTAAACAAAAATTAAGTGAGGGTAAAAATGTTCCAATTTTAAGGCTTATTAGTGGGAGAAAGTCAAGCCGAGTGTTTTACGTCAGATTTTTTTATTTTATTAGATTTTAATTCAATGAAAGTTTAAGTACCATTCTTAACTTTTCAACACCCAGTTTTTTTTTTGTATAACATTAATAACAAAGAAAAAAGTAAATACTGTTGAAATTTGGCATGATCCCAACAAGTGTGTCTTTCCTTGATTTAACTGAGTTTTTTTTTTTTATAAAAAAGAACTTATAAACAAACTTTGAGTTAACAAAAAAAAAAAAAAAAATAGAAACACAGTAATTTTGTTTACTGTAAACGCATTATTGATTGCAATTCAAAGCTTAACTAGAGATAAAAATTCTACCTTTACATTCTTTTACAAAGTTCATAGGAAATTCATGCTATGAGATCCCTTGAATATGAAACATAAAAATCTGGTGTGAAACACTCACACAACTTTCTCTTACTCCAGTTCTCAAAATGATAATTGACAAATTTTATAGTTTGTGTACCAAATTTAATGAAATTCGTCGAAAACTGAAAAAACTGTTCAGTAAAAGCGCACTTCCGGTTTACTAATTTTTTCTTGGAATTTCAGCCATCTATTTATTTCTAACTAATTACGTTTGGATGATAGAATTGTATAATCAACTAGGATAGCACTTTGATGAAAATCTAACCCTACCCCTCCCCTAAAAGTGCCCTTAAAAGAAGTTTCCCAGAGAAATGTTTTAGATAAAAGTTGTAGATCTTTGCATGTTTAGTTTATATACGAAGTTTCATAAAAATCGTCGGAGCCATTTTTGAGAAATTTTTGAAAAAGTGAATAAATCATTTAGTAAAGTGGTAAAGTAAACGCACTTCCGGTTATCCGATTTTTTTTCAAACTCGGAATTTCAACAACATATTTAATTCTAATTAACATTATTTAGATGACAGAATTGTGAAATAAACTGAAATAGCACTTTAGATGAAAACCTAACCCCACCCCTCCCCCAAAAGTGCCCTTCAGAGCATTTTCCCGGAGAAATGTTTCAAATAAAAGTTGTAGCTCTTTGTATGTGTGGTTGATGTATCGAGTTTAAAGAAAATCGTCGGAGCCATTTTTGAGAAAATCGCAAAAAAGTAAAAAATCTAACTAGTAAAGTGGTACTTCCGGTTGAGGAATTTTGACAGATAACGTAGTGTCAGATCCCACGGTGATACCTAAACGGAATATCAAGTTTCAACTTTCTATGGTTTTTTCGTTTTTGAGCTATGCTGTTCACATACATACATACACACACACACACACACACGGACACACGGACACACACACACACACACACACAGAGACAATTTGCTAAAAACCACTTTTTTGGACTCAGGGGACCTCAAAACGGATATTTCCGGTGAAAACTCGATATCGAAAATTTGACACGATTACAATACTTCCTCTTACTAGGAGTAAGAGAAAGTAAAAAAAGGATGAGTTAAACACGACATGATTTCTCGATTAAAGATCGACAGATTGAAAGATTGGATCAAATTTCATATCGTGTTTAAGGTACTACGTTAGCATCTTTTTTTTTTTTTTAGTAAGTCTGTGAATCTGTTGATTTTTTTATCGAGAAATTCATGTCATTTTCTTGTTATTTTAACTCACCCTTTTTTCAAAGATATTTAATAAAAACTTTGATTAGTGTGAGTGTATTTATTAGCGTGAATGTATCTAATAGCGTGGGTGTATTTATTAACGTAAATATATTTATTAGCATGAAAGTATTTATTGGCTTGGGTGTTGGTATGAATGTTTTTAAGTTAGAATTTTATCTGGGAGACGTGGTGCAAGGAATTTTTTGATAGAAGTATTTCATCCTCAATTCTAGTCTATTTAGTTTTATCTTTATCAGTTTATTTACTTCATTTTAGAGGGTGGTAGAATCTTTAAATGAGTATTCCACCCACCTCAGAAACAAATAACCCTTGTAATATAACTTTTAGTAGTGATGATGTGGAAAATATCGTCTGCAAACACTTACTAGTATATAGATTTTATATCATGTTAATACGCGATAGTTGAAATAGGTAAAATTGAGGCAGAAAAAAGTGAGGCAGGGGGTAGGCCATAATCCTCCTCAGGTGAGAAAGGAAGAGGATAGCGTCATGCATCATTGTCAGCTCTCCTTCCCTCCCCGTCGACTGGCTCGGATAGCTAAAGTGAGGAGGAGATGGCAGTCATGCTACAGTATCCCCTGGTTCCATGCTACTTCTAATGGAAGCTGCGATGGGTATCGTGGGAAGAAAGAAAGGCGCCATCCTAGCTCGAGTGGTCCTAAATAATTACTTCGGCATTAATGACCTAAATTGTCGATGCGCAAAAAAGAAAAAAACTTTGTTTGAGAACATCAGTTGTTTCAAAGATCTTGGTATTGTCATGAAAGCAAATCTGACCTTTCAAAACCATTTTGAAAATATTTGTAAGAAAGTTTCTAAGTTACTAGGTTTTATTTCTAGCACTACTAGAGATTTTCATGATGTTTCTGTTATGGTCATTCTTTTCAATTCCCAATTGTACGCTCCATTCTAGAATACAACTCTATTATCTGGTCTCCATATCACTAATGTTATATCAACAGATTAGAGAACATTCAGAAAAGATTAATAAGGACGATTGGTGTGTTCATTTAGGCTATGACTACAATAACATTCCTTACAATGATTTATGGTAGGTTTATAATTTCTTCATTAGAAAATACACGTTTAATTAATGATATATTGTTTCTGTACAAACCTTTAAATAATTTTATAGACTGTCCATATCTTATAAATGAAATTTATTTCAACGTACCTTCCTATTCAGACCACAGACACAATAATCTATTTTCAGTAAACTTTGCACAAACCAATTATTCACCACTTTTAAGAATTTGAAGACATGCTAATCTCTTTAATATTGACTTATTCAATGCATCAGCTAAAATGATTAGAAGAACAATTGAATTATCATAACTTTATCATGATTTTATTTTATTTTATTTTATTTTGTTTGGATTCAATGTTCGTGTCTTCTGTTACCTGTGTAATATTTTTAAAGTATTTTTTTGCATGTAGTATTTATTTGTAGTTTAAAATCGATGTATGACGGTTGTTTTGGTTAATTGTATTTTGTGTATGCAATTATTTATTCTATATATCAATGCAGTTTGTATAGTCATTTATAAAAGAGATATGTTGCCCGTTAATGTAAATAAAAAAACTAAAAAAAAATGTAAAGTAATGCCTATTTTTTCAGGCGGGCTTAACGTCCATCTACCAAATTAGGTGTCGTGGACGGGGGCGGAAGCACCTACTTTACTATTAACATTTTTTAAACAAATTTAAAATTTAGCAGTCATACGCTGGACTCGAACTGGGGTCCTCCCACTTACAAGTCCATGCTCATAACCACTACACCAACACCCGTCCCGTTAATGTAAATAAATAAATAAATAAACAGTAATTTATAAACACCTCTGTAGAAAAAGGCGAGTGCTATAAACCGGTCATTCGAAAAGACGCAAACTGAAGTGAAACAAAATACATATATTCATATACAAAAATATTTTCAATACAAAATATATTCTGCCTTTAATGTTGTTGTCTGTAAATAATATAACGATGTGTGCAGGTATTCCAACCAGTGATAAAATACCTCGGATTTTTCAAATCCTCATAAGCTGCAATATGTCCTTCACTTAGGAAGGAAGTGGAGAAAAGTGGGAAGTATAAACAATAATTTTCCTCACTCCAAGTATGTAATTCCATGTTTATAGTCTCACAATAATAAAACAACTTTGCTCCAAAACGTAACTTTAAACTTTCGTAGCAACAAAAAAAACAACAAAATAACAAAATTATAGCGAACTTTCCAAATTATCCAGCCAATATCTCTCTATTTTACTCACTCAGTTCATTTTGTTACACCCCACTTTTCAGTTCAAATATTATACATAATTTATTATGCCAATTTTTTTTTTTTTTTATCTTTTAGTCCTACAGAATATTTTAATTAATTTTTCTCAAACAGAATTTCGTTGACAGGAAATTAAGCGTACATTATTAAAAATAAAAATAAAAAAATTAATAAACTTCTATTTATATTCTAATTTCCTTTTTTCTTTGTTTGTTTTTTATATTTAAAAAAAATAATCAAACACCTAATTAAAAAACCTCATTTAGATTTTTAATTATAATGCTGTTTGGGGGAGGGGGAGGGGAATTATTTATTTTTTGTGGTCTCTATTCAATTACGTACACTGATATTCCAACAGTTCTTGCTTTTGAGCTGGGTTATTTTATTTTTTTGAAGAAATAATGGTCAACATTTGTAGTCATTAACGTATAAAGCTTCTCGTTACCGTGCTAATCCCTACCCTATTAGTGTAATTACATCAATTGTACAAACAAATTTTCCCAGATCGAATCAATGTAAGACTGGGATATCAGATGGAGAATAAAGGAAAATCTCACTAAAAGCACATTCCTTTGCCCATCCCATTTATGGGACTGTAATACCAATCTGTTGACAAAGTCCAATATTTAGGACTTTATCTCGCATGGAATCCATACACACCAGATTTTTTAATCTGGAAATACTAACACAACTTTCTCTTACTCCAGTATTGGAGTTTTATGGAGAAAATCACAGAAACTAAAAAAACTGTACAGTAAAAAACACACTTCCGGTTTACAAATTTTCTTGAAACTTGGAATTTTGGCAATATATTTATTTCTAATTAATATTATTTAGATAATAGAATTGTAAAAACAACATTACAGGACAACCTAACCCCACCATTTCCCTGAAAAGTGCCCTCAAATGGATTTTTCCGTAGAAATGTTTCATGAAAAAATTGAAGATCCTTGTACATGTGTAGTTGATACATAAAATTTAAAGAAAATCGTTGGAGCCGTTTTTTAAAAAAAATAGCGGAACATTGAAAAAATACTTTTCAGTAAAAAACGCACTTCCGGTCATCCGATATTATTCAAATTCGAAATTTCAACAATATATTTAATTTTAATTAATATTATTTAGATGATAGAATTGTGTAATACACTGAAATAGCAATTTAGAGGATAACCTAACCTCATCCTTCTCCTAAATGTGCTCTTATATGAATTTTTCCAGAGAAATGTTTCAAATAAAAATTGTAGATCTTTGTATGTGTAGTTGATACATCAAGTTTAAAAAAAAAAAAAAATCATTGGAACCATTTTTGAGAAAATTGCAGAGAAAAGTGAAAAAAAAAAAATCAGTAAAGTGGTACTTCCGGTTGTGGAATTTTGACAGATAACATACTGTCGGATCCCATAGTGATACCTTAACGGAATATCAAGTTTGAAGTATCTGTGGTTTTTTGTTTTTGTGCTATGCATTTCACATACATACATACACAAACACACGGACAGACAATTTGCTAAAAACCAGTTTTTTTGGACTCAGGGGACCTCAAAACGGATATTTCCGGTGAAATTATCTTGGTGTTATGTTTAATTCGTCAGATAGATTTTTGCAAAATGCGGAATCTTTTATTAAAAAAGGAATGCTTGCTTCACCTAATGCCCGCAGTATTTTAAATAAAGTGCGCAGTAATAACTAGGCTACGGAGGAAGCATTGTGTAACTCGGTGGTTGAATCCACTGTGTTGTACGCCGCTGAAGTTTGGGCACCTATTTAGACTGCCGCAAGCTTGAGGTAGTACCCTTAAGATTTTATAAATCCCTATATCACTGGGATATAGACCAGAAATACACCCAACCACTTCGTGCGATTGGAAACCGGATATAACAATATAGAAATAAAAGTAATTAAGCGTATGATTAATTGGTTGTGTAAAATAATTGAACTGCCCTCTTATAGGTTGCCAAAATTATGCATTAAAAGATTGGAAGTATTAGATAGATGGTCGGGTAATAAAATACATTATAATTGGTATAGCCAATTATTATTTTTTTTTTTTTTAGCTCTACAGCCCTTGTAGGGCCCTGGCTTCCTCAGTAATTTTCCTCCAGTCTTCTCTCTCTTTTGCCTTATACCTCCATCGTGTTATGCCCAGCTTGGCAATATCTTCTTCCACTTCCTCAATCCACCTTCTCCTCGGTCTACCGACCTTTCTTCTTCCTTCAGGTTTATTTCTGTACAACTTACTTGTAGTACTATCCCTATCCATGCGCTCTACATGTCCCAGCCAGTCAAGTCTTTTCCCTTTAATTTCAGCTACTATGTCTGGCGACGCGTAAAGCTCACTGAGCTCCCTGTTTTTCCTAATGCTCCAAACTCCGTTCTTCAGGTTAGGGCCAAATATTTTCCTTAAAATCTTCCTCTCCCAAACCCTTAGCATGTTACTATCGCTCCGGTTCAGCAGCCATGTCTCTGATCCATAAATTACAACCGGCCGAATAATAACTTTATAGATATGGAGTTTGTTCTTACGTGAAATGGACTTTGACTTCATTATCCGGCTCAATGCAAAGAAGCATATGCTACCTGCAGCCAACCTCTCTTGAATTTCACTTTTCACATCCCGCTGCTTTGTGAATATGGCTCCCAAATATTTAAATGTTTTAACATTTTCAAACTTATTTCCGTTGATGTTCACATAACTTAACCGACTTATTCTGCTGTCAAACCTTGAAGCTAACATGTACTTGGTTTTGTCACAGTTTACTCGGACTTTGCCTCTTTTTCTAACTGCTCATAGCTCTCCTCCAAAGCTCTAAAAGTCCTTCCAACTGATATGACGTCATCCGCATACGCCAAATACTGAATGGATCGCCAGTTAAAAGAGAAATTGTCAATTGTAGGCATGTCTTATATTCTTAATTGTGAAAATAGCGACACCATTAGAAAAGAACTACCTAATATTCTTGAGAAATATATAAATCATCATATCAATCTAGATGTGGAGTCAGTTTTTAATTCTAAGTATAATAGGAGTTACAGATACATAAGTATGCTAGGCCTAAGTGAAAGCTATTTACAAATTCCATGTAACTTACATAAACGAAGACTGATTAGTCAATTAAGAATTTTAAATGAAAATTTCATTAGATTATATTTTAAAGGAAACATATACAAGTTTGAAACTATGGAAAATTGTACAATTTGTAAATTGGAAAAAAAACAGAGAATTTAATTCATTTTTTATTAGATTGCCCAATATATAATTGTTACCGCATAAAGTATTTAAATAATTATATTAATAGAATACAGTCAGAACAGGTTAATATGGTAAATATTTTATGTATTTCCTAATTTGGAGCATTTGAATAATTTATATTACTATACAATATCTGCTTTAAAGCTTAGATCGTTCATATTAAACGAATAGAGTACGTCATAATAGAGTAGTTCATATTAAATAAAACTGTACTTTAATCTGACTTAACTATCCAAGAAGTATTGTGATTTTGGTTTATTTATTGATAACTTAGATTTATTTTCAATAATATGCATTTGTATTTTTGTTTTTGTTGCTGTATTTACTTTCTTATCCAGTAGCTCTTTATTTTGATTTTATTTAATTATTGTTTGTACTTACTACCAACTCCTTGTTAGGGGATATGGAATCTCAAAAAACAATAAATTATGTCTAATTCTATGTCTAAGTCTAAGTCTATGTCTATGTCTATGTCTATGTCTATGTCTATGTCTATGTCTATGTCTATGTCTATGTCTATGTCTATGTCTATGTCTATGTCTATGTCTATGTCTATGTCTATGTCTAAGTCTATGTCTATGTCTATGTCTATGTCTATGTCTATGTCTATGTCTATGTCTATGTCTATGTCTATGTCTATGTCTATGTCTATGTCTAAGTCTATGTCTATGTCTATGTCTATGTCTATGTCTATGTCTATGTCTATGTCTATGTCTATGTCTATGTCTATGTCTATGTCTATGTCTATGTCTAAGTCTATGTCTATGTCTATGTCTATGTCTATGTCTATGTCTAAGTCTATGTCTATGTCTATGTCTATGTCTATGTCTATTTCCGGTGAAAACTCGATACTGAAAATTTACAATACTTCCTCTTACTAGGGAGTAAGAGAAAGTAAAAAGACTGTAACTCAACAGACGATACAAATTTCTTTCTAGAGACTATACAAAAACTTTCTCACGAAAACATAATACTTATCTAGAACACAGCCTTAAAACCATTTTTAACATTACGGATGCGAAGTTTGGAGTTCAACTAAGCGCCCCAATTCCTTCCTCGTATTCAATCCTTTCTAATCTGAAATCCTCAAAAGAATGAAACGCTAATTCTATGTTTCCAATCTTACTCTACAAACTGATCTCAAAATTCCTTCTGTCCATCGGCTAATAAAAACGCTTTACAATAAAATTCCACAACTCCATGCCACAACCATGCCAACCCTCTTATCCAAAGGCTTTCCTCCCTCACTATCACAGGGGGTGTGTAACAGATTAGTTATTTCTCAACATGTCAACAACTACACAATAATATATGAAAATTAAATATTGGTTTTTATATTTAAGAACAAAATTTAGAATAATATGAACAATTATCTAATAACAACTATGTTAATTTATTCAATTTCCTAATTTAAACTTTAACTTCCTTTCATTGATGTTTCCATTTTTAAGGAACAAAAAAATACGATGCCTTTTAAAAAAACGAAACATGTGGTCTTAGTAAGATATAAAGAAGAAAAAAACCCAGTTAGATCATAACAAAACACTTCTCAAAACACGAATTCTCAAAACAATGTGTAAACTGACTTTTTACTTTCTCTTTACTCCTACTAAGAGGAAATATCGAGTTTTCACTGGAAATATCCGTTTTGAGGTCCCTTGAGTCCAAAAAAGGGTTTTTTAGCAAATGGTCTCTGAGTGTGTGTTTTTGCGTGTTTATGTGAACAGCATAGCTCAAAAACAAAAAAAAAAGTAGAATGTTGAAACTTGATATTCCTTTAGGTATCATCACCATAGGATCTAACCTTAGGTTATCTGTCAAAATTCCTCAACCGGAAGTACCACTTAACTAGTTGGTTTTGTTTATTTGTTTGCGATTTTCTCAAAAATGACACAGAGGATTTTCTTCAAACTTGGTATATCAACTACACATACAAAGAGCAACAACTTTTATTTGAAACATTTCTTCGGAAAAATTGATTTAAGAGACCAGTTTTGGGGAGAGGAAAAATTAGGTTTTCATCTAAACTGCTATTTGAGTTTATTAGACAATTCTGTCACCAAAATAATGTTAATTAGAATTAAATAAGTTGTTGAAATTCCGAGTTTGAAAAAAAAAAAATCGGATCACCGAAAGTGCGGTTACTTTACCACTTTACTAAATAATTTTTTTTTACTTTTTTGCGATTTTCTCAAAATTAGCTCCCATGATTTTCTTGAAACTACGTATATAAAAAAACTAAGCATATAAAAATTTACAACTTTTATTTAAGACATTTCTTTGAGAAAATTCATTTAAGGGTACTTTTAGGGGAATGGGTGGGGTTATGTTTTTCTCTAAAGTGCTATCATAGTTTATTCTACAATTCTATCATCAAAACAAAATTAATAGATGGCCAAAATGCCGAGTTTTAAGAAAATTAGTAAACCGGAAGTGCCCTTTTGCTGAACAGTTTTTTTTTAGTTTTCGACGAATTTCATCAAATTTGATAAACAAACTATTTAAAATTTGTCAATTATAGTATTGAGAACTGGAGTTATGTGAGTGTTTCACATCAGATTTTTTTTGTTTTGTGCAAGATTAAGTACACCAGCGAATGCAAGCTATCGCTGGGTGGGGGGTGACTTTGCTCTTCCACTTCCCTAAAAACACTGTTTTGTTTTTGGGCAATCGCCTGAAAACCATACGATGTTCACAAAATGAAGGAGGCTATCAGTAGGGGGAAAAAATCATATACACTTTTAATATTTTAGTTAAACTTGTTTATATTTTGATGTTTAATTATTTTCAAATTTATCACAAACACCAAAAACTCTTATCTTAGTATAATAATAACACTTGTGTGTAATCTGTTGTCATCAATTTTTCGTATTTATTGTTGTCAGAACATTATTATTACTTCAATTAACTGATAGTTATGTTTTTGTTTATTTTAATATAAAATTTTCCGGCACTTGATAAATTACAATAAAGTTTTATAATAATTAATTAATGATTTAAACTCACTGAATTATGAAATGAAATAAATTAGAATTTCTGGATTAATAAAAAAAAAAGAGATATTAACTCTGTAAGAAATTGTTAAAATATTTGTAACAAAAGAACTTTTATCATTAATATTGGACTTCAATACTAAAAGGAATAATGGAGGGGATTACGTTATGCGGGAGTTACGTACCCCAATAATAATTCTGCTTTGTTTAGATTCCCTAAATTCTAGACTCAACAGTTCTTAATTACAGATTCAGCTCTTGAATTCCTATAAATAGATTTTCTTGATAAATTACCATCCAATTAATACATTTGGAGTATGCCAAAATATGATAATGATAATATTAAGTATTTAACGTCCATGATGAATATAACACTTGAAATGTTTGTTTCACACAATAATCTGTCTCAAAGACAGCAAACTAAAACATCTTACAACTTATTTATTTCCCTATTTTCAATGTAAATCCAATGTTGTGGAGACACGTATTATTATTATTATTATTATTATTATTATTATTCAAGAAAGGGGAGGGCGAAACCCCTACGCTATCCAAAGCCTCCCTGGGACCATATAATTACCCCAAAAGAGTAACAACTACCGGACCTGGAACAAAAGTCCAGGCCCAGGTTTTACCCATCTCAGGCCCAGGTTTTACCCATCTAAGTTTTACCACAGTCCGAACAAATCAGACCAGAACTTCAAAAGGACATAGCTTAAGATATTCTACCGATATCCTCTTCTGGTCAAAGGTCCTAAATCTAATCTCCTCACAGCCCAAAAAATCCGTCATGAGATGTATGGGTGTTTCCTCCATCGTCTCACAGACTCTACAAAAGGGGTCAGACATGAGCTCCATTGTATAGAGATGTCTCCTTAAGCCACAATGCCCAGTGAGGAAGCCAGCCAGATACCTGAGAAAGATCCGAGAAAAAGGTACAGGAACCCCTCACTCAAAGCCCCGCCCGGACCCCCAATGAGCATCTTAGACTGCCGACAACCTGCTGTGCTCATCCATAAGGATGAGTGCTATGAGGTCATCCATGTCTGGAAGCCTGACAGTCATCTGCCAAGAGGCACACCAACAGCAGGCTCGGGACCAATGAAACGGAGAGAGGCTCCCAATTTTGCAAACCTATCCACCTCTTCATTCCCAAAAATTCACGTGACCTGGTACCTTGACTAGAAGCACAATCTTCAGAGAAGAAAGCTCTTCCAGTCTTTTAGAACATTCTAAACACCACTCTGAAAGGTGAAGACACATGAACTGAGCGCCTTCAACGCAGCTTGGCTGTCTGAGCAGATACGAACACCCTTTAAGTTAGTATTACGTACCCTCTCATCCATGATACAACAAAGAGTTGTATATAGCTCAGCCTGAAAACAGAGGTCCACTCACCAAGAGGCACCACCAAATGGTCTGCCGTCTCAAAATAGACGGCAGCCCCAGCCTTACGATCCATTCTGAAACCGTCCGTGTAGCACCGGAGATAATTCTCAGGAATCACACAAGACGGATCCAAGGTAACCCTAGAAGGTAACCTAATTTTGTAGGAGTGATCAAAAACAAAAGTCTTCAACACCCTATCAGAAGGGAAACCGGTAATTGGAACCCTTAAAAGCATCTCGCGATAAATAGTAGAATGACCATATCGCTTACCCTGCCAAAAACCTGCCTGTTTAATTCTATAACAAGCTTTCATTGTCTGGTTTTTCACCTCCACAAAAAAGAGGTGGAATTCCCAAAAAGAGTGGGACACGTAAAATTACGTTTTGTTTCCCGCAAAGTGTGAATAGAGCGAGGATCACGTCAGTAATAGGACTTTTATAGACTGTTGATAGAACGCGGAAAACATAGCTATTTGGGTTACTACATATGCGTGTGTCTGTTTGTTATGCCTCTATTAGTACTATTTTCTATTACTTAGAGGTACTTAGTACTACTTCCTAATACATAGAAAAATTATGGAACAAATAATATTGACAAAAATTATAGGCTTTTTTTCCCTTTTTTGTGCTTTCTCTGTTCTATATTGATTTATATAAAAAGTGCCTCGATTTTTCATAATAAAGATGAAAAAAAATTCTAAGGTTTGCTCCATTAGCTTTCAAAGTGTAACGACCCCGAAAAGGCTCATTGCAATATGGGTGAAACTTCGGTTTAGCAAACCACTGACAGTCTTAATCCGGAAACGCAAGTGTTTTTCATGAAAATGGCCGCAGAAACCTAAAAAGACCTATCTTGTTTGTGTCTTACCTGGATCGATTCCCCGAGATTTTCCAATAAAAACCCGGGATTTTAGTTCTTTTATAACTTTTTTCTCCAGATTTGTTAAAAAATGAGCTGGCGAAACCACTCAAGTTGGGCTGCTATATTACAACCTTATAATATAATACATTTTTGAATCACAAAATATACAATTATATATATGTATATATACGCCTACGCTGGCCTAATCCCCCCCCCCCAGATCCTGCTATGCGGCATGTGTGGGAGCACATCACTCAAGTGTTTATCACTCAACTTTTTTTCAAGAATCGTTTCAGTAATTTAGAAGATAAATAGTTTAGACATGTTTAGACTAAAACTGGTTTAGAATATGGTCTAACGGTCTCCTCTCCATGGTTATACATCATTTTAAAGATCCCTAGAATAGCAGGTACCCCCACCCCCCCGCGGCCGGGAGCTTGAACCTGTTTTCCGTTTATTTATAAACAGAGACACCTAACAGGTAAATTTAGTTAGTTCTGTTAATTTTTCTTAAATAATTTAAACAAGGTGCGTCGTAGCTAAATTTAGCTCAATCTCGACCTTCTTGAGGGTGGTTACTTGCTATTGACGGGAATCCATATCCAAACCAAACTTTTAGACAACTTAAAATACCATTATTGTAACTATGGCAACAGTTTCTAAACTTGTCTAAACAATTATCTTCCTGAATTATTGAAATGATTGCAGGAAAAAATTTAATATTGACTACTTGAGTGAAGTATATATACACTGCCGCGCAGTCGCAGCTTCCTCGGGAGGTTAGGCTGCCTTAGGCGGTCCGGTTGTAATCATTAGAATTAATAAGTTCTGTAAAATAAATGAACATGAGAAATGGAGCATATAATATTATTGATTCTGTTTTCTACTTTTCGCTTAGTACAGCGTTTCAACCCTGTGGTACGCGTCCCATAGTGTAGCATGTGAGGGATTTATGGCTGAAACGAGAAAGATAAACTACTTTGAAAAATTATATTAAATGAATTATTTATATAATGTTAAACTGGCATTTAAATGAAAAAAAAAAATTAAAACTTTATCTTTTTTAGAGCAATTATTGCCTCGCTCAACTCTTTATCATATACAAAAATGTCTAGGATAATCTACTCTATGTCGTACGCCATTTTAGCACTATACTGAGCAATTGCCATGTATTTGTTTTTTGCGCTATCCTTAAAGACAAGTTTGTGTCCTTATTTTATTGTGTGGTAGATTTAAGTGAGAGTAAAGATGATTTAGGAGAGTAAAGAAATAATCTGGTTAGATATGCTGAACACTGATATAATTGATTGAAACACAAACTGCAAGGACTTATACTGATGAATGATATTGACAATAAGATAGCGAGAGAATAATTAAGAGAGGAGTCAGACTGGCTGAGTATTAGAAAGTAGGTAGAATAATCAGAGACATTTTCCGTGGTAGCCTACTTCATTTTGTGGTCATCGACCGGTTTCGGACGTTCGCCCATCTTCATGATGCGTTTTTCATACAGTTTTACACACTGATGTAACTGATTGAAACACAAACTGCAAGGACTTATATTGATGAATGATATTGACAATAAGATAGCGAGAGAATAATTAAGAGAGGAGACAGACTGGCTGAGTATTAGAAAGTGTATATCAGAATTTGCTCTGTGCAAGTCTGTGTTGTCACACTGTCTGAAAAACGCATCCTGAAGATGGGCGAACGCCCGAAACCAGTCGATGACCACAAAATGAAGCAGGCTACCACGGAAAATGTCTCTGATGCTTTTCAGCTCTGCGGAACCAACCACCACAACAACTACGTAGAATAATGTTGACTGACTGATGTCGATAATTCTTTTTAAAAACTCTGTTCTTCTGTAGGGCTAGCTCGGTTCTTTTTACATGGAATTCTCTCTCCCTAGCCTGGTTCAGGCGGGGAGGAACTAATGATTCGGATCCCATTGATTCAGATCCTTGTTTCTTCGGTACCTCACGAATCTGAATGATTCTAATGATTTTGATACTATTACAATTGTAATTGGTACTCGTATACATGGTGTCCCAAGGCATATGGATAACGACTTGTTCTCGGAAACTAAGACAGATAGAAAAAACTAAAATACGTATCCCCGTAGTTTCCTGTTAGAAATCCAAATTTAATTTACAAATTTGTTTTGGTGCTTCGAGAAACGAGATACAGGCACCAACTTCATTTTTTCAAATGGGGAGGTGTGGTTTTTATTTAAGAAATAGATTCCTCTATTTTTTGTAAGAAAAATTTACTTGAACGTTTTTTTTCTGTGAGCAATATTTTACAAGTTATGAATAAAAACATGATTCCTATAAGAAATTTCAAAATGATATTATAACGGTTTTTTTTTATTGAATAAGAAGAAAAGTACTATTTTATTATAAATTCTACTGCTCATTAATTACAGATCTTGCTCGAACTGGCCCCCACCATTAGAGATGTATTTCTTTGGTCGTAAGGTACAATTGGCGGGAAAAAGCATGTGTATGCATCTCTAATGGTGGGGGCCTGATCCGAATGGTTCGAGCATGATCTGTAATTAATGAGGAGTAAAATTTATAATAAAATAGTACTTTTCTTCTTATTCAATAAAAAAAAACCGTTATAATATCATTTTGAAATTTCTTATAAGAATCATGTATTCATTCATAACTTGTTAAATATTGCTCACAGAAAAAAAAACCGTTCAAGTAAAATTTTCTTACAAAAAATAGAGGAATCTATTTCTTAAATAAAAACCACACCTCCCCATTTTGAAAAAAAATGAAGTTTGGTGCCTATATCTCGCTTCTGGAAGCACCAAAACAAATTTGCAAATTAAACTTGGTTTTCTAACAAAATACTACGGGGACACGTATTTTTTATTTTTTTTCTAGCTATCTTAGTTTCCTAGAAAAAGTCGTTATCCATATACCTTGGGACACCCTGTATATACGTAAATGTTTTGGATTTGGAGAAAGAACGATTTTAAAGAAATCGCGGAGGAACTATTGAATTTTAATGCCATTTTACACCAAGTCTTATGCGAAAAGATATTTTCAACAGAGTTATATTAAAAAAAAAAAAACTATGTACTTATTAATGTACCATGATAGCTGAGGGGTTGGAGACGCGAGCCTCAAAGCTGGGGTTTATTCTGGTACTGGGTTCGATTCCCGGTCTTGGCCATGGATGATTTTATTTTGTTATATTAATTTATGTAATATATGGTAAAGTTGAACGTTTTCTTGGATTATATCTGGACAGACGATTAACATGGAATCCACATACCATGTGAAAAGACAAGAAGTTAACCGAGGCTATAAATTCCTGGGAAACCTACTCGACAGACGTTCAAAACTAAACTTAAAAAACAAAAGACTTGGTCAATTTGATATTAAAATATTAAAAATGTATTATTTTAATTCTAAGTTCGAAGAAAATCAGTTGTTTATAAGTGCGACATTATCGAATAAGAATCTGAGTTTATCCAAAATGAATTCAACCATTTATGTAAACCTGTTTTTATAAACATAATCACTTTTATTTGAATCCTTTTTTTTCCCCGGATAAAGTCATTATAAAGAATTCTGGGAAAAATCTGTATTGTTAGATTGTAATTGTTATTGGTTTTTTTCGCCTTTTTCGCATTTATAAAGTATCATACAGTATAATGTACAGGGGATATTATGTGAGGCTAATCAACATATTATATTCCCACTATCATTAAACTTTTGCTACCGCAACTAAATTGCCATATTTAAAGAATATTTATTATTATATTAACTGAGTAGAAGGAAGTGGAGTGGAGATGTTTAATACCAGATTTTTTTACAAAGCATTTATCAAGATAAACATTGTAAACAAAGGAGAGGTTTTTTTTTTTTTTTACACGCTCTATTTACAATATACATAGAAAACAATGGGTATTATCTATGTTTGAAATTATAAAAAAAATGATACTTCATGGTGTGCCACATATAACGTTTTAAAGTGGTAGTAAATTGAATGAAAAACTTGAAGAAAAACACAAATACAGAAAAAACAACTAAAGATACTAGGGATAATCAACAACAAAGGAATATAGTGTCCATTTCAATCCTGAGAGTGACGGACCTAGGTCTTCCTACTCACTCTCTACCTAGATCAATAGTAGTTTGGGAAATGAGAAGGTAGTTAAGTGGAGAAATTTGTTGGGCTTACGTCTGTTGTTCAGTAAAACTCCCTGAAGGGGGGGGAGCTAACTGCTCCTTTATTTTGTATATTTCTTTTATTTGAAATCTTGATTTGTACCATTTGTTTTGCGCTCCGTGTTGTTTATGTCTGAAGTGGCTGATGTTAATTTATCATTATTCTCCAGGTTTATTTATTTATTTTCTTTTCATGAAAACAAAACCTTATTATTTTGGTCGACTAAAACATCATGAACTTCGAAAAGAGTACGTCAGTCAAAGCAAAGACATTGTATGAGATATAAGATTGGGAAGGTTCCTTGTTTACTTATTATTGTTAACGGACTCTTCATAGTTGATCTAGCTAACTGCTTCCTCCTTCATTGGTAGTTTGGTCCCATTCAGTTTGAAGTAAATTCAAAACACACTATAAGCCTTTCAGATGGTCAACTTATATTGACTTTCTCTTACCGCTAGAGACAGCTTATCTTGAGTTAGACAATAGCTGTCATGGTTGAAGCGTATTCGTCAATACATTACAGTCGACATGCTTAGTTGAAGTGCGCTTGGTAGCGCGGTGGTAGCGCCTTGACGCCGTTGCTAATGAAACTACAGAGACCAACTTTTCTATGGCGAATTTACTGGACGTTGGTCCATTACAATGATTTTGGTGTATTTAAAAAAAAAATCATGTTCTACCAAGCTCTTCTTGAATGGCAAAAAGACTCCCTGGCAAATACTACTTTCGTTCAAGTGAAACGCGATGGTGACTAATTTTTAGAGGAGAAAAGTTCGAGTATAGCGTTATGGAGATAAAACAAGTCGATCAGAAGTTTTCTAGACAATTACTGGAGGAGTTTGATATTTATCAAATGAAAATTCGGAGATGCGGGGGAGTAGATGGCATATTTCAAAAATAATATTAGACGGAATAAAGGATTTGGGAAAGGAGAAAATTGGAAGGGCACATCCGAAGAAAATTTTACTCAAATATAGTTCCCCCTCTCAGCAGTACAGCAGTAACCCTACTAAGGAAGAGTTTATTATTTCTACATGCTTCATATAATATATTACACTATAAAGATTAAATCTTATATTCTTAAACTAGAATTAAAAGGAATCTACTGCAACACAAGTTTGGTAAGAAGCATAGTAAATATAACAACTAAATATAGAAATACCTTTAAAAAAAATCTGGTGTGAAACACTCACACAACTTTCTCCTATTCCCGGTCTCAAAAATGTAATTGACAGCTTTTATAGTTTGTGTACCAAATTTAATGAAATTTGCAGAAAACTGAAAAAACTGTTCAGTAAAAGCGCTCTTCTGGTTTACTAATTTTCTTGAAACTCGGAATTTTTGGCCATCCAATTATTTCTAATTAATTTTGTTTGGATGATAGAATTCTATAATCAACTATGATGCACTTTAGAGGAAAACATAACCCCACACCTCCCCTAAAAGTACCCTTAAATGAATTTTTCCAGAGAACTGTTTCAAATAAAGGTAGCTCTTTGTATGTGTAGTTGATGTACTAAGAAAATCGTTGCAGCGATTTTTGAGAAAAGTGTAAAAAAGAACAAAAAAAAAAACAGTAAAGTGGTACTTCCGGTTGAGCAATTTTGACAGATAATAACTTACTGTCAGATCTCATGGTGATACCTAAACGGAATATTTGGTTTCAACTTTTTACGGTGTTTCGTTTTGGAGCTTTGCTGTTCACATCCACATACACACACACACACAAACCATTTTCTAAAAACCACTTTTTTGGACTCAGGGGACCTCAAAACGGATATTTCTGGTGAAAACTCGATATCGAAAATTTGACACGATTACAATACTTCCTCTTACTAGGATTAAGGAAAAGTAATAAAAATGAAATAAAACAGAACAAAACAATGAAATAAATGAAACAGAATAAAGGAATCCTTATCAAGATTTTATTTCATTAAAGTGAATATTAACAAATTTTATAAACAAATCAATATTGTTATCCTTAAGCTGTGCTTCTGATATTGGCCATGTATTTCGTCTGCATGTTATTGATCTAATTAAAACTGCTCTAAGACTCTCCACTAATGAACTTACATACTCAAATATAGTACTCATTTCTGTAGAGTTAAGAAAAGTAAACAATTATACATTAGAAATTACCTAGAATTGGTCCCCCAATTATCACTGCAGTACAAATTAATGTCCCTAAAAATTCTATATAACTATTCGCAGTACAAGGAAAAAAGCTTTTAATGCTAGACACTTTCCGCTAACCATAATGTTAAACAGAATTGTAGAACGGAAAAAATATCATCATATATATAGTTGGAAAAGTATTAAGTTGTTAAGAATGTAAGTGAGGTAAATGTTTTATGTTTGGGAAAAAAGCAACCTAAACGCTCAGTGTTTTCTCTCAAAGCCTCTTGTAGTTTCTTATGCTTTTTCACAATGTAACAAGAGATTTCACTGTAAACATTATTTTCTCTCATCCTGCTCCTTGTAGGAAGAGTAGCTCCTTGATATAAACCATTCTTCCTCTTCACAATGCTTGCCTACATCCGCTTGTTTATCTTGGAATATCTGTATGTGTTTTCAACACCCACTCATATTTCTATATAATAGTAAAGTGTTTATTCTTATTTTTTGTGTTACATCTTACATCGAAGAACCAGTCGACACATCAATCGGTAGTAGATATTTTTGCTACTGTACCCATCTACTACAGTTTTTGTTTTTTGTTATTTGAAAGGTGCACAACATGATCCTTACCTAGATGGACATCAACCACTGGTTACCTAACGACAACTGGCCAAACATATATGACATTGAAATATAGTTGGTGTGATGTGTGTTGTTGTATGTTTGTAGTTTAGCACGAGCAGTTTTGTAAAAAGGACTTGTATGTATGTTTGAGATAGAGATAGAAATATTAGAAATAGAGAATAAGAACCATTTTTAAATAAATAAATTAACGATTTACAAAGTAATTATTAATTGTGAATCTACTTATAAATACATAAATCAAATAATTAGTAGCTAGAATAATTTGACTCAAAATGTTTGAATTATAACTGGCACTGATGTTGACTCCTTGATTAATACTGGTAGAATGTCCAAATTAGACTGTCTCTTTGAATGCAGAATTTAGACTCTCTTGAAAGAATGCCTTCTCTTGGTAGTTCAAATCCTCCCCTGTGAGAAGGGGCAAAAAGACAAAGGTGACTAAGCTCTATGAACTTTTCTGTAACGGTGTCTTCTACCTGGGTTTTATTCTTTTTTGCCAACCAACTTGCATTTTTATTTCAAATTATAATTTTCTTCAAATTATATTTATAGATATAATTTCTGGCATCCATTACAAAATTGAACCTATATTGTTTCTATAACTATTTGGGGTAGAGTACTTGATATTACTCGCATCCCTCATGGATCATAGCCTGAAGTAAAAACTAATACTCTAATTTACATTTGACGTTATGCATTCATGCAGAACAAACATTCCAATAAATACTTACATACTTAAATGTGCTCATACTAATAAATACTCTCAAGCAAATAAATACCTTCACACATTAAAAATGGACAGTCACACTATATATATATACGCATTAAACTTAATTTTGGGTGGAGTACTCAATATTCCTCGCACCCTAAACAGAACTATACCTAAAGTAACATATTTATACTATTCACGCTACATTCTTTAGTAACATTCATATCTTGCCCGGGTGCCAATCTCGACATAGAACTACCCCTCCAGAAGACAGTGGCCCCCCGATTAGGTACATTTAAAGTACAGGAAAGGCGTCTTGAAGAGAAGAAGTGTGCCACCTCTGTTCCGACATTGTCCCCCCCCCCTCCGCACCCATTCATACAACCATTCTTACAGCGTAAGTCTAAGCCTAACAGAATAAATTACTACACTTCTCTTCCTAATTTTATTATATACTTCTATCCAGTCGTCTGTACAAGTCTCAATTGAATAAACATTGGTTTAATTTATTTATTTATTTTTTTTTTTATAAATATTCCTCTCTTGATTTATCCAGTCAAATCAACATTAAGTAACAACACAATTTGTAGAGCTGGTCGATGGCAGGCCAGGAGATTTTGTTGTATGAAAAAAGTCTGAAAAAAAGTCTGAAAATCATTTGACTGATGTATCTACTCTAATTTGATTGAAAATAAATTTAATTTGATTGAAAAGGAATTTGAAATTAAAATTTTAGACGCCGAAAAATATGTAGCAAGTTACTCGGTTCAATAAATTAAAAGGAAATAAAAATAATAAATCTTATTTGTTACGAAACATTCACATGACTCTCTCCTCCATATTATCAATATTCATTAATATATAGCAATAAATAATATTCTAATAATTGACGTTTTATTTAAATTTCAATGTTTACCAAACGCGTTTAGTTGAGTTTGAGGAATTTACACACAAAGATTAGTGAGGATTGGTTACTGGTTACCTGAATATGACATTTGTGGTACTGACCTATAATAATAATAATAATATTTATTTAAAAAGAGTATACAAAATTCAATAATGTATATAAAATATACATACCAATGGTTTTACAGCCGTCTGCTAGTGTTCACTGCAAAAAATAACAAAAAAAAAAAAAAATTATTCTCAAATCTTAATTGATCAGTAAAGAAAACTTAGAAACATAAAAATATAAATTAAAGAAAAGTAAAATTGCTAGAAATAAGTTCAAAAAGACAAAAAAAGACAAAAAATAAAAAAAAAAGAAGAAAAAAAAAACAGAACTGGTAAATTAAATCAAAGAGTTACATTACTTTCAAAATTTGAAAATCACACATTGTGAATAAGAAAGAGAACAAAAGGTATGAGAAAACGCGAAATCTATAAAAATAATATTAGTGATATTATTAACAATAATAATAATCAGTATTCAGCTAACCCCAACTGTATCTAACCTTCCAGGCGTGCCGGGCGTATTTGAGCAAAGGACGAGAATGTTCTTGGCCAGACAAAAAAGAAATTATATCTGTCCTTAAAAGGAGTACGTGTATTAAAATCAATCAAACGAAATTCTGTGCTCAAATCAATCAAAAGGGGACACTCTCCCAGGAAATGGTACAAATCTTCCTGGGTAGAATAGTTACAAAGCTGGCATCTTTCCAGATCCGAGTCTCTTTCGATCCACAGCCTGAAATTTAGGTATAAAAGTTCGCCTCACAGCTTAAACAACCAACGCATTTCGCTAAAATTAAGGTTTTGTGATAATGTGGCTGTTACCTGATTTCTGAGTTCACTAATGTAGTACCTATATAAAAGAAATCTATCTGAGGCGACCCAGCATCTTCCAGGCGGAGATTTACGCTATTGGAAGATGCGTACAATTTAACCTCGACACGGGATATAGGAACCAGGAGATTGTAATCCTTTCCGACAGTCAAGCAGCCATTAGAGCATTGAGTGCATCAGTTATCACTCTAAAATGGTCTGGTAATGCCTGGGTAAACTTAATAACCTAGGCAGGAGGAACAAAGTTGCCCTTTGGTGGGTGCCGGGGCATGTTGGCATTGAAGGGAATGAGATAGCCGACGCCCTGGCCAAAATAGGCGCTACGATCCCGCTCCTAGGGCCGGAGCCTTATTGTGGGGTCAGCGACAGATTTCTGTTGGAGGAACTTAGGAAGGAGGAGGAGACGAGGAGATCTCAACTCTGGTACTCCCTCCCCGGTTTACGGCAGGCCAAGATCTGCTTGGGATATTATAACCAACGGAGATCGGAGGCCTGTATCGGATTGAGCAAGATTAGGTTCCGCGTTCTTACGGGTTTCCTCATTGGGCATTGCCGACTTAGAGGATACCTGGTAAAGCTGGGTTTGGAAAGTGACAGCTCATGCAGATTCTGCATGGAAGAAACTCCATTACATCTCCTAACAGACTGCGATGATGCATCTCAGAGAAGATTCAAGAACATGGGTAGCTACCAGGTGGAGGAGAGGGATATAGCCTCTCTAGAGCCTGTCATGGTATTGGGATTCCTCAGGGATCTCAACCTGATGGAGGTTTTGTAGAACGGAAGTTCAGAGAAGGACATCTGTTCAGGTGCTGTGGGCAATAGCCTGCAACACCAAGGGGGCATAACACAATAGACCGAAAAGTGTCGCAGTGCATGGCCCCCCTTCAAAAAAAAAAAAAAAAATCTGAGGCGACTGCACGGCTCACAGACTATTCGAGATAGGTTTCATAGATCATAGATCTGCGTGAAAATAGCTGTCTACCCCAACTCGAAAGTTCGTCCAAACACTCATTAAGTTTTACTGAACAAGAGTAAGTTTATTGACTTATATATCTGAACAATTTAGCGAAGCTTATATATCTACTGTTTAAATTTAAGCCCAACACACAAGTCCCACGATAATTCCCCATTATAATTACTGTAATTAGATTAATACATTTTTACCACATAACTGCCAAAATAATGATAAGAACAGTATCCCATAAACCTTCTTTCTAGTAAGAAATATAGAATAAAACAATGTTTTCTAATACTTCCAATTAGTTAGTATTTTAATTATATTTATATCAATTATGTTTTTATTTATAGTACAAAAAGATATCAATAAAAAAAAATCTGGTGTGAAACACTCACACAACTTTCTCTTACTCCAGTTCTCAAAATTATAATTGACAAAGGTTATAGTTTGTGCACCAAATTTAATGAAATTTGTCGAAAACTGAAAGAAACTATTCAGTAAAAGCGCCGGTTTACTGATTTCCTTCAAACTCGGAATTTTGGCCATCTATTTATTTCTAATTAATTTCATTTGGATGATAGAGTTGTATAATCAAGTATAATGCCACTTTAGAGGAAACTGTAACCCTACCCCCTCTCCTAAAGTGCCCTTAAATGAATTTTTCCAGAGAAATGTTTTATATAAAAGTTGTAGATCTTTGAATGTTTAGTTTATATGTGAAGTTTCAAGAAAATCGTCGGGGCTATTTTTGAGAAAATCGCAAAAAAGTGAAAAAAAATCATTTAGTAAAGTGTTAAAACAAAAGCACTTCCGGTTATCCGATTTTCCTCAAACTCAGAATTTCAACAACATATTTAATTCTAATTAACATTATTTAAATGACCGAATTGTGCAATATACTGAAATAGCACTTTAGAGGAAAACCTAACCCTTCCTCTCCCCCAAAAGTGCCCTTAAATGAATTTTTCCAGAGAAATGTTTCAAATAAAAGTTGTACCTCCTTGTATGTGTAGTTGATATACCAAGATTGAAGAAAATCGTTGGAGCAATTTTTGAGAAAAACCCAAAAAAGTAAAAAAAACAACTAGTAAAGTGGTACTTCCGGTTAAGGAATTTTGACAGATAACGAACAGTCAGATCGCATCGTGATACCTAAATGGAATATCAAGTTTCAGCTTTCTATTAGAGCTTTCTGCTCTACAGGTTTTTCGTTTTAGAGCTATGTTGTTCACACACACACACAGACTATTTGCTAAAAACCACTTTTTTGGACTCAGG
Source organism: Triatoma infestans (assembly GCA_011037195.1). Lineage (NCBI taxonomy): Eukaryota > Metazoa > Arthropoda > Insecta > Hemiptera > Reduviidae > Triatoma > Triatoma infestans. The sequence continues at coordinate 9,766 of JAAEAF010007472.1, read as the reverse complement.
GGCCCTCAAAACGGATATTTCCGGTGAAAACTCAATATCGAAAGTTTGACACGATTACAATACTTCCTCGTACTAAGAGTAAGAGAAAGTAAAAATATCTATAATTATAAGAAAATTGTTCAAAATTATTGTTCATGAAAATTTATACCAAATTTAATTATTTTCTTTAATAAAGTCTCGCTTTGAAGTTCTATAATATATAGGAGTACAAATATAATTGAATTAGTTTAAATGAGAGTTTGTATCATATCTATTGTTCCTTTGTTCATTTAAGGTGTGTTTATTATAATGGAAGTGAGGTGGAGAGAGTGTTAGTGAGAATGGATTTTAGAGAAATAAACTAGATGATAGGCTGTACACTGTATAATGAAAAGAACACACAAACTTCAAGGACTTTACAGTTAAGTTAGAAGTTAGGTAGCGAGAGAAATATAAAGAGACTGTTTTTAAATAACATAAAAATAAGAAATAAAATTGAGCCCTATTATCTCAACCTCCGGTAGGCTCTGTACAATAAATACAGGAAAGAAAAATTAAAATTGAGGTGAGATACCGCGGATGGGCTCTGAAAAATATAAATTAAAGAGTGAAAATATTGAGTGGACTGAATATAATATAATATATTTGATCGAGCAAAATGGGAAATTAAAATATTGAAAATTATATGGACAAAAAATGAATACATAAATTAAAAGTGGGTAGCAAATACTATTTATTATCACTTTCAACAGCCAAAGGAATGGCACTTATCTTAAAATGCAGAATCCTGGTTACCAGTGTTGGAAGACCCATGTGTCCTTAGCCCATATTGGAGACAAGAGGAGTGGAGAAATATGAATAAGAAAATAAATTCTTATGTGCCTCTAACTCTTGACCAATACACTGCTGCTGGGCTCATGATTACAGATAATAATTAAATGGGCTCCCAGAAGCTGCACGACAGGGAACCAACCGGAAGTAACAACCATGTGATTTGACAATAACCTATGCAGGCTTGAGAGAACCGAGCCGCTAAGTCGACAACTAGACCAGTTTATTAACACTACCCAGGAAAACCAGAAGGAACAAACTTGGGTTTTCACAATTAAGGCCAACCGAACTGGCATGAATTGTATAGGTATTACCCTGTGACCTATTCAACGGTGTGTTGCCAGAACGCCCTACTCCTTCGAGCTTAAAATGGCGATTAAATGAGAGAGGACAAAATGCACAGGTTACCCCCTCTCTACTCTTTGGACACGGCCTAATAAATTAGTGATCTATTATCAAGGTAATACAATATCCACCTCTAAATAAAATTATTGTACGCCGTTGGCGATAAATTTGAATTTAAATTAAATACCGAACAGAGACAGACTGGCTGAGTAATACGAAGATAGTAAGATAGGTTGCTGACTGGATCTATTGTTGTAAACTGATTCATTTAATAGGTACATCCCCACCATTCGGATCATATGAATCTTTTATGATTCAGATCCCCATTACATTATTCTTTTCATTGATTTTTTTTTTTTACTTTCTCTTGCTCCTAGTAAGAGGAAGTATTGTAATCGTGTCAAATTTTCGATATCGAGTTTTCACCGGAAATATCCGTTTTGAGGTCCCCTGAGTCCAAAAAAGTGGTTTTTAGCGAATGGTCTGTGTGTGTGTGTGTGTCTGTGTGTGTGTATGTATGGGAACAGCATAGCTCAAAAACGAAAAATCGTAGAAAGTTCAAACTTGATATTACGTCTAGGTATCACCATGGGATCTGACGGTGCGTTATGTGTCAATATTCCTCAACCGGAAGTACCACTCTACTAGTTGTTTTTTTTACGTTTTTGTAATTTTCTCAAAAATGGCTCCGAAGATTTTCTTTAAACTTGGTATATCAACTACACATACAAAGAGCTACAACTTTTATTTGAAACATTTCTCCAGGAAAATTCATTTAAGGGCACTTCTGGGGGAGGGGTGGGGTTAGTTTTCATCTTAACTGCTGTTTCAGTATATTAGACAATTCTGTCATCTAAATAATGTTAATTAGAATTAAATATGTTGTTGAAATTCCGAGTTTGAAAAAAAATAGATACCCGGAAGTCCGTTTTTACTGAAATATAATTTTCAGTTTTCTGGTATTTTCTCGAAAAGGCTCCACAACGATTTTTTCTTTAAAACCAGCTTTTGTTAACTATACATATAAAGAGCTACAACTTTTATTTGAAACTTTTCCCTTGATAAATTCATTTAAGGGGACTTTTGGGGGAGGGGGTTATGTTTTTCTTTAAAATGCTATCACAGTTGATTATACAATTCTGTCATCCAAATTGAAATAACTAGAAATTAATATATGATCCGAATTCCGAGTTTCAAGGAAATTAGTAAACCGGACAGTTTTACTGGACAGTGTTTTCACTTTTCGACGAATTTCATTACATTTGGTACACTAACTATAAAATTTGTCAATTATAATTTTGAGTACTGGAGTAAGAGAAAGTTGTGTGAGTGTTTCACACCAGATTTTTTAATGAATAATATTATGAAAAAATGAAAAACAACCTTTCACCAATAAAAACTATACTGTTTTAAAGTAAACTTAACATTCTTCCTGACATTCTTCTTGACGACAATGGGATGAAAATTATTTCTTATCTCAAAAAAAAAAAAAAATAAAAACTTTTTTTTAAAATAAAAACAAAATTCCTCTTATCAAGAAAGTCGTTCGTCCTTCGTTAAAGATCGGACCCATCTTTTCTAATATGTAAAACATGACTTAAATGAAATTTTCAATAGAATTGAAGACGTAAGAATTCAATTTGTAAAGAAAATCGAGTGTCCTACTTAATATACATACATATATATATATATATAATATTAAAGCCAGTTAAAGTTAGCAAAAACTCCAAGTTTGAAGATAATTTCCTCAACAATGTGAATATTCCAAATCAGATTTTTTTTTTTTTTGCTACTATTATATTCGGATGATTGATTAAAATATTGACGTTGTTTCGAGTTTCCTGACTTTTTCTGTCTCAGCTAAGCCTTTATAAAATCAAATTAAATCTTTTACTCTACCTATATTTATCTCTCCAATAAACATTTAATTTGATTTAAAAAAAAAAAAGCTCTGAAATTTATTTTTCACCTATGTTATTTGGTTAACTAGGGTATTTCCGGTAAAGCTCAGCCTGTACATTTGAAATGTAAACTAGTTGGTTTATGTAAGTATAATTACTGATTAAATCATTCTTTAGATTTCTTAAAAAAAAAAAAAAATTATTTATTAAAACTCTTGGAAATAAAAATATCATTGAATTAAATTTAACGCATTACTTAACGTTTATATCAAATACAGTGTAAATAATTCATTTATCAAAAACGATCTTATGTAAACTGAGGAGTATAGTGTAAACATTATAGTGTTTACTTTGTAAGTGTTGGAAATAGTATGTATTTGTATGAAGGACTATAGTCAAGCGGAAGTTTGTGTGGTATCTTTGTGTGGGGGGGGGGGGAATCCAGGCAGCAGTTTGCTTGTGTGTGCATGCTAAACCCATATAGTTGCTCATTCATCTACTAATTTTGCTAGTCCTATATGTAAAGGGTGTGAGATTGAGTAAAGTTGGGAATAATTGTCTGTGCAAACGTCGTTCATGCTGTCAAGCAGAGATTCTAATATCCTTGCAGTATTGGCGAATCTCATTTTCCCTTTGAGGAAGGGGAGTTTTCTGGTCGTAATCTTTTTTTCTCTTTCGAGAAAATTTCAGCAAATTTTGCGAAATGTTTAACGAGAATTGTCCTCACGCGTTGGTTTAGTGGCTAGTGCACTCACCTTTCATACGAGAATTCAGGGTTCGATTCCCATGAGGGCAAAGTCTCGGTGTTAACCCAGCACGTGATAAAAAGTGGGAAGCTACAGTTAGTAGCGCCCTGTGTTAGTAGCAAAGGCCGGAACTAAACGGCGTGGAGACTGCGAGTGCTTATCACACGCCCCCCTGTTTAAATCGCCGTCTGACAAGCCTTGGCCCTTCATGGGCTGTTGCGCCAGAGAGTTTTTCTTTTTTCTTTTTTCAAAGAGAACTAAGTAAATGAAAATTTTCTTAAAAAGAGGCAAAACAAATCTTAGACTGATACGAGTGAATTTTTTTTAATTGGTACGATGTCCGAAAGCACGAGACCTAAACCAATGTGGCACTTATACCTTCCCCCAAAAAAATTGCTTTTAGTAAGAAGACCAGTAATCTAACGGTCTGGCTACTCTTGGAATATGCCTAAACTCCAACTTCCCAAGCAATTCCCATATGTGCAAAACCTCGTATTAGTGAAACGGGGATACTGACCCAGGTAGTGGTAAACCGTTTCCCTCCTTCGTCACAAATCTGACAAAAATAACTAGACATTATGGTTATTCTGTATAAACCTACCTCTCAATTGTATCCTACTCAGGGAGAGAAAATACTGCAAGTCTCCCTCTCCTAACCTAACCTTTTATAATTCTTATGGCGTGGAGACAACGCTTCGTATCCCACCAGTCTTTTTCCAATTCCCTTCTTCTCCAATGTTTAGCATACTCTGTACCAAAATTGGTTTGTGATGGCTAGTGCTGGTAATGAGGATCTAATCTTAGCCAAATCATCCGCTCTTTCATTGACCCTTATACCCGTGTGCCCGGGTATCCAGAAGATCTCCACTCTGCTCCTCAGAACAAGATGGTTAACTTTTTTCATATATTTAGCTACTAATTTGGAATCTAGCTCGGCTTATTCAAAGCCTTTAGTGCAGTTTGGCTATCATAAACTATCCTTATCTCTTTAATTTCTCTCTGTCACTCCTTCACCAAACAGCAGCAGCACAATGATAATAATCAGCCATTCACCCTAAAGCCATAGATATTCCTTTGTGTTACCATGCTTCGAAGACTTTACAAGAATTCCTTCGTACAGCTGCAGCCCGTACTTCGACTGCAGACAGACTAACAGCACATTATGCCATTACTTTCCTCTAATAGAGCTCTTCAAGGGTGTTCTCCCCTAATCTTACTGCTAATACTGATCTTATTACTTCTCTCGAACCCCCAGGATGCCAGTATCCCTGAAGAAATCTCAAATCTATTTCTGTGGGGAGTGAATTTCTGGTTGTAAATCTTTTTCCCTTTCGAAAAAAAAAACAACAAATTTTGCTAAACGTTTAAGCAGAATTAGGAAAATGAAAAATTTCCCTTTAAAAGATGCAAAACAAATCTTGATCTGATACGAATGTAATTTTCTTATTCAGTCTCCGGGATTAAAAGTTTGTTCCAAGTAATGTAGAATATCAATTAAAACTTCCTTGAATTTCAAGAAAGATAGTTGATAATACAGATTAATAAAGATTAAGATAATACAAAAAAGGAATAAATATAGGTCGTGAAGAAATTAGATTTAGTACAAATAGAGAAAGAGTTGTTGGAATTATCAAACTTGTGAAATTGTCTCGTAAATTTTAAACAAGATCAAAGGGCCTTTCTTATACATAAGAAAAAGGAGATCAGAAGTTATCTGGGTTGGTTTCTTAATTACAAACGGGAAGAAAATTAGTAATGTCATTAAACTATTGTTGTTGAAATCTTCTCTTTAATATTCATTCACAACCTACAATTTAGATTTTCCAGTTACACTTTATCCTGGTTTTATTCAGCAGCATTGTTGTTTAATTCATTGAAGTTTGTATTTAATAAAAGATTGCCGGGATTGGCTCAGCGGAAGCCAAATCCATATATTGCTGCACAAATATTTTCTGTGAGTCCTAGACTTTAAAAACTGTTTTTAGCGAATAGTCTGTGTCTGTGTATAATTGTGAGTGAATATGTGTACAAATTTTTTGAATTTGGTTTAGGTCCCATCACTGCATGCGATAATAACATAGGCGAAATCTAGTAATCAGAAATGCAACTTTATTGAGTGTTTTTTTTTTTAAGTTGTTCTGAAATTTTCATGAAAACGGCTACCAACGATTTCCTTTAAACATAGAATTATAACTACCCAGATAAAAAAAACAATCACTTTTATTTGGAATATTTAAAAAAAAAAAAAAACTGATTTTAAATAGTAATGCGGAATTTGTGGCTTTAAATTTCAAATGTTATATGGAGTTAGTTAATACTATTAGGGAAGGGATTAGCTCAGTGGTAGCGCGCTGGACTAGCAATGGCGGAGGTCGTGGGTTCGAGCCCAGCTGCTGCTCCTAGATTTTTTTCTTCCTAGGAATCTCTTACGGCTTGGTCCCTTCCCACAGTCAATAAAAACTATTGCAATATTTTCAAAGGGAAAATTAATCATTAATTGAGAAGATAGAATGTTGTATGGCAAACAAAATGTTCTCATTACTTGAAACATTTTTTCTGGGAAAAATTAATTTTAATAGGCTCTTGAGAAAGGTTGACTCCTTTGATTAACACACTACAAAAAAAATCTGGTATGAAACACTTAAACAACTTTCTCTTACTCCAATTCTCAAAATTATAATTGACAGCTTTTATAGTTTGTGCACCAAATTTAATTAAATTCGTCAAAAACTGAAAAAACTATTCAGTAAAAACGCACTTCCGGTTTACTACTTTTTTTTTTTGAAACTCGGAATTTTGGCCATCTATTTATTTCTAATTAATTTTGTTTGGACGATACAACTGTGTAATCAACTATGATAGCACTTTAGAGGAAACTGTTACCTCAACTCTCCCCTAAAAGTAACCTTAAATGAATTTTCCTAGAGAAATGTTTTTAATAAAAATTGTAGCTCTTTGTATGTGTAGATTATATAAGAAGTTTCAAGAAAATCGTCGGAACCATTTTTGAGAAAATCGCGAAAAAGTGAAGAAAAAAAAATGATTTACTAAAGTGGTAAAGTAAACGCACTTTCGATCATCCGATTTTTGTCAAACTCGGAATTTCAACCACATATTTAATTCTAATTAACATTATTTAGATGATAGAGTTGTGTAGTAAACTGAAACAGTGCTTTAGAGGAAAACCTAACCCCTCCCCTCCCCCAAAACTGCTCTTAAATATATTTTTCCAGAGAAATGTTACAAATAAAGGTTGTAGTTCTTTGAATGTGTAGTTGATATACCATGTTTCAAGAAAATCGGCGGAGCGATTTTTTAGAAAATCGCAAAAAAGTAAAAAATTACCTAGTAAAGTGGTACTTCCGGTTGAGGAATTTTGACAGATGACCTACTGTCGAATCACATGGTGATACCTGAACGGAATATCAAGTTTGAACTTTCTACGATTTTTCGTTTTTGAGCTATGCTGTTCACATACATACATACACACACACACACACGGACACACGGACACACAGACTATTTTGTAAAAAACACCTTTTTGGACTCAGAGGACCTCAATACGGATATTTCTGGTGAAAACTGGATATTAAAAATTTGACACGATTACAATACTTCCTCTTACTAGGACTACTATAAAATACACATTTATATAAATGTAGTTTAATTATACATTAAGTATTACAATAACTGTGATTAATCCGCCTTTATAAATAAATACTAATCCATCATTATGGTGGCAGTCAGCCAGTGAAGGTTGAAATGATTAATCTCTTACAATTTTTAAATTTATGCTACTGTTTATAAACATCGGTATATTTTGACAAATAAAATATAAATCATTGCAAAATGAATTAGTAGGATATCGATTTCTTTAAGATATATTATATTGTTTTTGTTTTGAAATATTATATATTTATTTTTAATGTTTTATTATTATTTCCAACTTATTCATAGTTTTTCTTTATTTCTGACTGTAATTTGTTGTAATATCAGCACGGTAAGCACATTGCTCTTGTCAAATGCCAAAATAAATAAATAAAAAATCTTATAACTTTTCGGTTTTTTAAATAAAATACGCTAATAACATTTTTCTTTCATACATCTCAAAATATTAGTGAAAAAAAATTCTTATCCATTACAAGTATTGTTTTATTTCTCCAGACCATTTAGTAATCCACTCAACCATATGAGATGCTTAATGAAGCGAAGTGTTTCTGTATAGTTGCAGTATAGTAAGCACGGAAAGTCAGAAAGATTGGAGAGAATAGAGGCTGGGATATAATACGGATAAGTTTCTATTTATAGACCAAATAGTTCCCAGTCTTTTTCTTGGGTATCCATATTTAATAAAATATTCTTAATTTCGAACAATGTTTTACAAATATTTAAAAAAATCTTTACACTCACTGAACTTTCTCTTACCCTAGTTTTTAAAACTATAATTGGTAAACTTTATGGTTAGTATATCAAATTCAATGAAATTCGTCGATGTTTTTAATAGAGAAAATCACAAAAAACTGTAAACTGTTCAGTAAAAACACACTTCCGGTTTACTAATTTTCTTGAAACTGGGAATTTTGGCAATTTAATTATTTTTAATTAATATTGCCTAGATGGTAGAATTGTATAATCAACTAAGATAGCACTTTAAAGGTAAACATAACCCTACCACTCCCCCAAAAGCCCCCTTAAATGAGCTTACCCGGAGAAATGTTTAAAATAAAAGTTATAGCTCTTTATATGTGTAGTTCACACATTTTGTTTAAAGAAAATCGTTGGAGCCGTTTTAGAAAAAATAGTAGAACATTGAACAATATTTTTCAGTAAAAAACACACTTCTGATCATTTCATTTCTTCAAACTCCAGAATCTTGACAACGCATTTAATTCTAATTAAATTTATTTAGATGTTAGAAATGTGTAATAAAAACTGAAGTAGCATGAAAAACTGAAGTAAACCTAACCCCACGCCTCCCTCAAAAGTGCCCTTAAATGTATTTTCCCAGAGAAATGTTTCAAATAAAAATTGTAGATTTTTGTATTTGTAGTTGATGTGCTAAGTTTAAAGAAAATTGTTTGAACCATTTTTATGAAAATTACAAAAAAAAAAAAAAGTGAAAAAAACCGTTGAGTAAAGTGGCACTTCCGGTTGAAGAATTTTGACAGATAACATACTGGCGGATACCATGGTGATACGCAAACGGAATATCAACTTTGAACTTTCTACGATTTTTCGTTTTTGAGCTATGCTGCAGAGCGTACACACACACACACACACACACACACACACACACACACACAGACCATTTGCTAAAAACCACTTTTGAGCTCAAAACGAATTTTTCCTGTGAAAACTCGATATCGAAAATTTTGACACGATTACAATTCCTCTTACTAGGAACAAGAAGGAAGTAAAAATAAATGAAACAAATAATAGCTATAATTAATCAACTTCATGCAATGTGCATTTAATCGTTGGACTTGTAATTGATATTTTACAGGGAAAATAATGATCGATGTTTATTTCGATTTTTTTTCTTTCAACTAACTAGCAATTGAATAAGAGCAGGCTCGCATATAAGTGGACGGATATTGGAGCAAAATTGGTGAAAATGAACAAAAAAACTGCCACTTTGCTCACACAGTTATATTTAGCATTACGATGATGTAACGGCAAGAGAGAGAACACAAGCCCGACTGAGAGAAAACAGACTCTCTCTGGTACTCTCTGACTTAAGCAGGCTAGAGTGGGGAGAACCTGTATATAAGCCAGTGAGAGATCTAGACATCTATCTATCAAATTCAACCATATGCATCACATCGTGTCATAACTCTACTCTAACCCTTTATTCTATAAAATCATTACAAGTCCAGTGCAGTTTGTGTAAGCTTATATTATAACAGTGTCTTCAGAACTCGTCTAATTAATCTAACCCAATTTCTCTCCTCATCAACTCCATTA
>JAAEAF010007471.1:0-16132 GCA_011037195.1 Triatoma infestans | reverse complement strand
GGGGGAAGAAGATTAAAATACAGATTATTTGCTTTTATACTTTTAAAATTTCACATTGAAGTGAACTCTCTACACGAACTTGGTGAATTACCTCTGACGATGGATGAAAATCCGAAACCGATCAGGAACACATTGTATATGCATGGTACGATGGATAAAATACTAGATGTTATCCAGCACTGCGGACCCATCCACATATTAAATATTCCCAACGTTTATCTCATGTAATGATGTTTTTCTTTGATTGTACACCACTTTCTAGCGTACTCATTTCTAAAAGTCAAGATATTTTGGTCGTTCTATAACCTTAATATTTTGAGTGGTACTCACTCAATTTACACTCAGTTTTCTCAGAGAAAACTTTTGTTACGATCGAGATATTGATCATTATTATTATAGTTATCCTGTATTAAGTTTAATGTAACAATAAGAAACTGTAAAGTTATATATTTTTATCTATTATTGTTTTAATTGTATTTGGGAAATCATGTAAAGAGATTTTACAAGCGTCTAGCAAGTCACATAAAATGGTGTTGGTTGGGTCATTTTATGCATTCATTTTATTGTTTTGTTGCTCACTAGTAAGGTATTTTATATATATATATATATATATATACGAGGATATATATTAAAACAAAAGGAGAGTAGAAAGTCAGCGTGGATGAAGCCTTCAGCGGTATATAAGTGTTGTAGAGGAAATGTGTATCTCATCTGTAGTACTACTCATCACAGGACATACACGCAGACACATCCACCCATCCACTATTATCTGACTGTGTGTTTGGACCTGGATATTTAGATAAGAGAAAAGAAGAAAACTTTACATTAAACTATGTCTGTTTAGTAACAAGTTGGGAGTGCATTAAAACAGCCGACATTGTCATCATAAAACATTACAGACAATATAAACCTAAGTAGCAGACAGTTCTTCTTCTATTCCTACTTCTTCTTGTTCTTCTTCCTGCTCCTTCTCATTCCTACATTCTGCTCTATCTTCCTTTTCACTCTCTTCAAAACTGTACAACAACACTAAACAGTATTTATATATATATACAGGAGGACTAGGTAATGCGGTGCCCAGGGTGTTGGGAAAGAGAAAAGTGGGTTTTCGTCGTCCTTCTCGTCGAGTTGTGGGTTTTAGTCTTTTGTTTTCTAGTAGAGAAGGACCTCTCACTCTCTCTCTCTCCAGGACATGTACCAACACAAACACATGTATACATGTGGCCCAAAATGTTTATCTTACTACCCATTATTTTACTCCCACTGCCACACTCACATTGTTGTTAGTTAGTTGTTACATTCCGGCCGACAATACAACAATGCCACTTCCTACTAGGAAGTCCATTTGGATTTAATGTCTGTCACTTACTAAAAACTCCATTCTTTGCCACTAGAGAAATAAAATATAAAAAAAATAAAAATAAAAACACAGGAAACAAAAACCAACTTACCCTTTCATAATAATTTTAACACAAAATTTCGCAGTAATGAATATACAACATGTTTTTTTAACTTTGAATTTTAATTTAAGATCCATAAGTGCTCGGATTTGATTCCGGTTTAAAAATTTCAACCAGTAACTATTCTGAAATAGGCTATTGCAATATGGATGAAACATTGGTTTGTAACGAATCCATGGACAGGGCTTTTCCAAATTGGTTTTTCAAATTGTAAACTAATCCGTGCATCAGATGCTATGCTAGGAAGAAAGCGTGTTGGAAATGTTATACTACTTATCACGTCACGATGCCATGTTTCCTTATCTATTATCGATGCCAAGTACTGCGCCTTTAACGCTACAATACAGCTACTAGTTTAAACAACAAACTCCGTCCAAAGATTTAGACATTGCCAAAGTCGAGTCTAAATCACTCTTGAATCAATCTTAAATAAGAACATAAGCGTCTTCAATTAGTCTTCAATAAGTAAACAAGTAAGAGTCTTCAACCAATCGTCAGTAAGTCTTGTTAGTCTTAAACAATTAAAAGTCTTGACCACTCTTAAACAAGAAAGAATATATAAGAATAGCTTTAATCAGTTTTTTAACAAGACATAAAACAGCCTACAAGAGTCTGTAATCAGTTTATGAACGGTCAACAAGAAGTTATCTTAGAACAACTGAGTCTCTAGGCGCTGCCTAAATCTTTTCACTTTATTTATACTCTCCTTTTCAAGCAAACGTGCAAATATAAATTATGATTACATATTCAAATAGAGACGTCATATGTTCAGAGGACCGTCATTAACCCTATATACTATTGGAGTCTCGTCAGAATACCACCGATGATAGTAAAAAAAAAAAAAAAAAAAACAACTATACCACACTAACAAGTATCTCCTACACGACATCCCTGGGGGGAAGTTAAGAATTGCCTTTTTCAAACCTTATGAAGGGATATTAAAAGATATCCTTAAAGATTTAAACGTAGAGATAATCAACAGTTTTCAAAGAATATAAAACAAGCCTGTGAAGAATCAATAATCAGTTTATCAAGAGTTATAAATCAGTTCAAGAAACACTTACTTTCAGGATTAGTGTAATCTATATCATTTATGATTTTTGTAAACAAGTTAGATCAAGAATAGACTACAAATTTGATGCTTCCAAGGAGATTTTACAGATGCTTATAGTCTGTCAATTTATTAACGACTGTTATGATGTGAAACAACACTCACCTAGCTGTCAAGTGCTGCAGCTAATATAATTATAATATAATTGATAATTTTTTTCAAATTTGTAATTTTTATTCTACATTGGAAGTTTGTACAGGAAGTAGTTATAAAGCCAAAACCACTGTGAACAGAAAGATCCTATTACTGCTCTCTTGGGTGACGTCAGTGTTCGTATATATATATTTTAGAATGTAGCCGTCTGTAAAGTGTATAAGTGAGTATGTGTGTGTGTGTGTGTGTGTGCGCGTCGGTAGGTGGTGACTAGAGTGTGTCTTGTGGGTTTTCGTTAAACCATAGTCCATTTAGTCCACTTCATACTACATGCAATCAACGTTTAGTTGCCCTCAACAATATATCTAAATATAGGTGGCGGTAGTGTACATGTTGGTTCTCGGACCTAGGAGAGGCACCTGAATGTGATTTACATTTGAAGTCTAACAGACATCACTTCGAACAGTCCCCCAATATTTGAATACTAACTACTTGAATTCCCCCAGAATTCAACTATTCTCAGAGACCAGTACTGTAAAGTCGGACATTCGGTTAACCGATTTACCTCATACAATGGAATTACAGCAACGCTATAAGAACCGTACATTGTACTGAAATTAGCACTTAGAGCACAGGGGTCTCTCAAACTTAAAAGAAGTAAAGAGACCAAAACATAAACTGAAATAGAATGGTTTTCATAAATGCCCCTAATTAACCAGATTTTGCGACTTATAAAAACAGTTACACCAACACATAGTTTCCCAAAGTGGTTCCTACGGACCCCTATTGGTCCTTATGACCGACCGCTCAGGGGGTCTGTGGCCAATTAAAATTAATCTGGGGGTGCGTGGACCACATCGGGAGGGGTCCGCGAAAGGTTCAATTTAAAGTGAAATAATTGTGACCAATTCTCGTTATTATGAAAGTTAAATTAATAACAATAATTAGATTGGTAGTGATTTTTACTTAAAATATAAGTGTAGATAGATACATAAAATACAAGTAACGACAAGCATTGCACGCTGCGAATGGGGTCTACCGCGGCCGCCTGTCTATATACCCTTCAAGGTTTAAACAGGAACGGAATCTCGCCGCTGCATACAAAAACTCGTCTTAAATATGGTACTGTAAAAGAGCCGTGCATCTGTTCATAAAAAACCATAATAGGAGCAATTGATTGAATTATCCAAAGATTAGGAGCTGAAACCAATGTTTAAACAAGAATATCACAAATTCTGGTTACAAAATGGAGGTTACCAATTTTTTATCCTGAAAAAATAATGTGGTTTTGTATTTTGTGCAACCAAAAGTTATAATTTCAATATTTACTACTTTAAACATCAAAATGTTTCATTTATATTTTATTTTTACGTCACCATTTACCATTCAAGGCATCAAAGGTAAATTTGTTGTTTTTTTTCTATTATGCAGTTATGGAGAGTTATTTCACTTGCGGGTTCATGGTCAGGTTTTTGCTATAAGAAGGGGTCCATGGGCACAAAAGTTTGGGAACCACTGCACCAACATATAATTTTATAGCCAGTTTTATCTTAGAATGGTTTCTTTACTTTGATTTTGAGACTGAAGCCCAAGAGATCTTTTCCTCTTTACTTGACAATAAAACTTTACATTCCTCTAAACGTGACAATATCCGTTTTTTTTTTTCTCGTTTCGTGTAATATTGTAATGTGAAGTATAGCATTTATTTTTTAGAATCTTCTATCTATGAGCAGCACTTTGATTCATAATTAAATATATGTGCTTACATAGGTTGACAATATTTCTGCATAATTTTTTTTTTTTTTTTATTTGGCATTCCGACATTCGACGTCAGGCAATCCAATATATTTCCGCTCTTGCTGAAAGCTGTCATTATTTTTGAATATATTAAAAAGAGCAAGCGCCTCGCACTCGAAGAGGTGATCTCCAGTCATGTGCCCGTCTCCGCAGCGAACACAATCCGGATTATCGACTTACCCAATTTTGTAGGTAATCATGTCCGGTTATTAATCGAAAGCAGGCCCACTGCTCCGCTTCGCAGCAGATTATGTGGCACGCTATGATGGAGGATAGCCCAACGCTTTTCTTCTGACTGTATCTTTTGTAATTCTGGCGTTTTCTTTTCCACACTTGCCCGGAGAAGCTTCTGCATAATAAATTTTATAATCTAATTGAGATGATATTTGTAATTTTTTTTTTAAGCGATCCTATATTTATGTTTTAGTTCAGTATTGCACTGAAGTTCAATTATGGAGTTTTCTTAGTTTTGACATAGAGTCCGCTCTTCACCGCTCAAGTAAACAATCAAAATCCTCCACCACCATTTCGAAATACATTACAGACGACATATGTACTTAACATACATTACACATTATCCTTTAATATAATTACACATTATCCTTTTACATTACACATTAAAATTTAATCCTTTCATAATAATCCACTCACAGCAATGAGAGGAAATTACAATGTCGTGTTCGAATTGTGAAATCGATCTATTGGAATTTAATAGTCTGAACAATTTCTTTCATGTACGATATTTTTTTTTTACACAAAAATTCAACTAAACTTATTCAAACCAATCCTTAAAAAACTGAAAATAATAAAAAAAAATTAACAAATAAAAATCAAGCAATAAAATAAGACGAGAATTAAAACCTAAAATACAATATTAGATTTGTTTTATGATTTTGGATGGCAAGTTTTGTAACTGGCAGTAATGGGTAAGTTCGGGCAACACTTAATTTTCTTATAACTTTGTTATAAACTTAATTATTTCCCATTCCTACCATTTCCCCCTACCATAGTTTTAAGGATATTACCATTTATAATTGTTATATTACTTCAATTGTTGTTAAAATTATCATTTTTTTTTTTCGTGAATTTATATCAATCAGGAATTATTATTTAACAAAATATAATTTTTTGTTTTGTTTAATTGATGATGTCACATTATTAATTTTATTGTTTGATTTTTTTTTAAATTCATGTCATCCCAATTAATTGTTTAAAATGCAAGCACATTTGAAAAAAATAACTGGTCGATGCTAATAAGCAAAATATTATGATGTGAATCATTCACACGACTTTCTCGTAAGGAAGTTTTTACAGATTTAATCCAAAACATGTAAAAATAAATATCAAGCTAGAACTTGCGGTAATTTTCAACTGTTAAGTTTGCTATATCCTGTATAATTTACAAATCGCCGGCACACCTTTTTTGTGCCGCTTCTAACATATTTTTGTTGCATAATAGTGTTCCCTAAGGTTACAAATTGGGATGCTGCCCTTTTTATCCAAATAGTTATGTTTATCATCACTATTAATTAAAAAAAAAATCTGGTGTGAAACACTCACACAACTTTCTCTTACTCCAGTTCTCAAATTATAATTGACAAATTTCATAGTTTGTGTACCAAATTTGAATGAAATTCGTCGAAAACTAAAAAAACTGTTCATTAAAAGCGCCCTTCCGGTTTACTAATTTTCTTGAAACTGAATTTCAGCCATCTATTTATTTCTAATTAATTATGTTTGGATGATAGAATTGTATAATCAACTATGATAGCACTTTAGAGAAAAACATAACTCCACCCCTCCCCTAAAAGTGCCCTTAAAAGAATTTTCCCAAAGAAATGTTTTAAATAAAAGATGTAAATCTTTGCATGTTTAATTTATATATGAAGTTTCAAAAAAATCGTCGACGCCATTTTGAGAAAATTGCGAAAAAGAGAATAAATCATTTAATAAAGTGGTAAAGTAAACGCACTTCCGGTTATCCAATTTTTTTCAAACTCGGAATTTCAACAACATATTTAATTCTAATTAACATTATTTAGATGACAGAACTGTCTAATAAACTGAAATAGCACTTTACATGGAAACCTACTCCACCCCTCCACCAAAAGTGCCCTTCATTGCATTTTCCCGGAAAAATGTTTCAAATAAAAGTTGTAGCTCTTTGAATATGTGGTTGATATTTCAAGCTTAAAGAAAATCGTCGGAGCCATTTTTGAGAAAATCGCAAAAAAGTAAAAAATCCAACTAGTAAAGTGGTACTTCCGGTTGAGGAATTTTGACAGATAACGTAGTGTCAGATCCCCATGGTGATACCTAACGGATATCAAGTTTCAATTTTCTACGATTTGTCCGTTTCCTGGCTGGACTGTTCCATACATACTACCAACACAACCACACACACAACACACACACACACAGAGACCATTGTGCTAAAACACCATTTTTTTGGACTCAGGGGACCCCCCCCCCCCCCCCCCCCCCCCCCCCCCCGCCCCCTCAAAACGGATTTTCCTGTGAAAACTCGATATCGAAAATTTGGCACGATTACAATCCTTCCTCTTTACTTAAAAGAAAAGTAAGAGACAGAAAAAAGAAAAGAAAGCTGGTATTGAACACATTCTTTATTTTAATCCTTTTTAGATTGTTCTATATTTCCTTTCATAGACTGAGCTCTTCTATCCGATTCTTTTTGAAATATTCTCACCCAATTTAGTGAACTTGTAAACTATCCAGTGTTGTATGGGTTCCATGTTTACAGCACGATATTACAGTTTATTAGTGAATTATTATTTTTAAATACAAAAAAAATGTTTTGAAGTTCTCTGAATGGTTTTTACAAAACTCGATATTGGGAAACAGATATTTCAATCGCGAAAAATTTCGAATCGTTCCAATTTGACATTTTATTTTTCGTTTGGGTTTCACTGAAAAATATCATTTTCTTCAAAAATTTGGTTGCTTAATATATACACATGACAAGTGATGAGAAGTTGAATTTAATGACAAAATCCTGAGGCATGTGATTGATCATGGTCAAACGGCATTTCCAATTGATGCAAGAGGACAATTGAAGAAAACAGTCAATGTTGTGCGTTTCCTGTAACTATGAAGGAGAAATTCATCACGAATTTGTACCCGATGGACTTTCGATGAATTTTCCGATCTTTACTGCCAACAACTTGGATAGAATGGAAATGTTGTTGGTGTGGGTGATGTGTTGTTGTATTTTTGTAGTAGCTTGTGGCATGAGCGGTTTTGTAAAGGGCTTATGAGTGAGTATGTTTAAGATAGAGATAGAAGTATTAGAAATAGAAAATAAGAACCACTTTATTAAAAACATAATTTAACTATTGTAATATGTACATCTTTGGAAGAATTGATAAATATAAATTGTATCAAGGTATATCCTTGATAAATATTTTAAGATTGTAAAGTATGGAATTTTTTCGATGTATGTATTTATAAAGTTGGGTTTTTTGAAGGTTGAAAGGCACAAAAGAAACAGTTAGTTGAGTCAGAGATGCCTGGCCTACCCCTATCATTACGTTTATTTAGGACAAAGGGAATTTCCCTTTTCTCACTTTCTCCGGGGTAGAGGTAGAATATATAAGGTGGACCCATTTAGGGAGGGTAGTGAGTTCAAAATTTGTACAGTAGTGAGTGGTGGAAGTGCCCCAAGAAACCCAATGTTCTTCAATTCAGAAAATATGTAAAATATGTATTTTATAAAAAGCAATTTCTCCTAAATGGCAACAAGACACTCATGTTGTTGAATCACAATATTGTATTTATTTATTTTTGATATATATTATTTTTTAATTATATATTTTTTGAACCTATATATTTAATTGTATTTTTCATCCTCTCCAACTTCTGTATAAGCACAGACCTCACGAGATCCCTTTAGAGAAGATTTCAAATATGAATTATAATAATTAATTACTAATTAACATATTTAATATACCCCCCCCAAATACAAATCATATTACACTATATATTAAATTAGTAAATTTACTAGATAATTATTAATTGTGTATCTTGAATTAACTTATGAATGCAAAGAAATAAATAACTAGTAGCTAGATGGTTTGAAACTCAAATGTTAGCACTTAAACTGGCATTTAAGAGAGCGATTCCTGATACAAACTTTCTGGTTCAATGTCTAATTCAGACTGTTCCTGTTGAGTGCAGAATTTAGACTGTTTAAAGAATGCTCTGCTCTAGCGGGGATACAAAACTTGTGGCCAAGTGGTATTGTCCTACCCTAACGGATTCTTGTCCCTTTTGTCTCTTCAATAGCACTGACCTTAATTTAATATTACCTTACACTAAACTACACTATTTTGAAGGTAAATTCACTATTTATTTTCCAAAATTGTTTCACTTAAAATATTGTCAAAATTCACTAATTTCACTATTTTTCCAAATTTATTGCTGCTATATTTTCCAAACCCAATTGCTGCTTCCACTACAGAATGAACTCAAAAATTGCTCAGCATTATCCAGCTTTGGACAATCGCAAACAAGTTTTGTTCCAGCAAGATAACGCTCGCCACCCGTCAGACTAAAAAAAGGAAACAAAAATTGAAGAACTTGATATCACTGAACTCTTATAGACCCACTCTATAGTTCAGACGAAGTTCCATCCGACTGCATTTGTTTTCTGTCCATGGCACATTTTCTTTGCGGGTGAAAATTTAATAACTTCATTGAGGAGTTTTTTTATTCTAAACCCAAGGTATCAGCGATGGATCCAACAGCTGACAGCTAAAGATAGCTTTCAACAGTCAATCACAATCGGCTATATTTTGAATTGATTTTTTTTCTTGAAAAACGGTCATGTTTATTTGTATACACCCCATTATTCTATGGGATCCAATGAGACTTGTATTGTTACGCTTCTTGCAAAATTGCCTGTCTGCTACCTATTTCTTTATACAATCGGTTTTAATACCTATTTATTGTTTTATTAAATTCTTTAAGTAAACATTCCAAATTTGTTGAAATTTTGAGAATGCGAGTAAGAAAAAATAGTGAGATAATGTCATATCAGATCTTTTATTTTTATTTTAATATTATGATAAGAATTTAATATAACTAGGCGATAGTGAATGCTAGAGAGACGGGTATTCTGGGTTAAAGCTGTATTTGTTATACTATATAGCAAGTTATGTACTGCAGCAAACGGTCACAGCAATAGAGCTGATGTGTGAATATTGAAGGAGATTCTGTCATTGGCAACAGAGTTCGGGCCATTGGCTCCAGGGACATCCCCGTCCAGCCTAGGCCAATCAGCTTGCCCTCTCCCACGGGAACTCTACTGTGACATAATTTGATTGGTCCAGTAGTAGTGTAGCAGGCCCTAACCACCGCGGGAGTTGTACCTATCATTTGTTCAACTATTGTTTAATTATAAATACAACACACTATACGCACACACAAACATACGCATATATATAGAGAGAGAGAGAGAGCGCGCGAGAGGGTGACATACAAACGCGCACATACACGTATATATTTACTGTATTAGTGAGATAGAATGAATAAGTGTGGGTATATGTTAGAGGGAGATAGATAGAGCCTGGGTGAGCTAGTATATGAATGCACTACAGTGACATAACCCACTATTACAAGCACGCAAATATATACATACATATACTGCCAATAGTTGGCACCAATATATGTATATAAATGCAACTACCAAACTATAATAGTACATAAATATTACCGAATTGTATACATTACCATTAAATATAGTAACAATGTACTACAGCCGCCCAGTAACCCAAACAGCCTCAGTAACATATTCCAAATTTTGCTTCATATAATGTATAAAGAGCTACAACCGAATCATTTACTCTCTCATAGAACAATGCAATAAAATGGAATAATGTTAACGAATAAACTTATTATTAAACAACCTATATATATATAAATATATTACTTTTCCTGCAAATGTAAACCAATTTTCAAAATTGAGTATTCAGTAGAATTAATGTTTTGTTGCCTGTCTCCTAGGGATGAAAATCTGGTGTGAAACACTCATCACAATTGATTGCAATCTAGAAGAGAGCGCCGATAGCTTTGTACCTACCCCATACAACATATGAAATTTAACACCAAAAATTCACCGCAGAAGTGATAATTTATTTATTTATTTGGGGGGGGGGTAAGAGTTTCAAATAAAGCTGAAAGGTTTAAATCTGTGCAGATAGTATTTCTAGCATTTCATGGAAATCGTTATAGTCGTTTTTCAAGAAAATTAAAAAAAAAAAAACAACTCAAAAACTTATTCTACAAGGTCGGTCACACTTCCGCTATTAAATACATAATGTAATATTAAATATATAGTGGAACCATATATTCTACTCAATGGTTATTTAGATGAAAATCTTACGCTTCCATGTCCCTACAATTCCCCCAAATAATCAATTTTTTAGGGAATATATTTCAAATAAATGGGATAGAGATTTATGCAAGTATATTGTATATGAAGTTTAAAGAAAATAGTTATAACCTTTTTCAAGAAAATCCTCAAAAACGTGTGGGGGGGGGAACATTCACTATAGTTCCGTTTCCGGTTGATGGATTTTACTCGATACCTTTTGTGAGAGATGTTGTAGTGGTACCTCTAAACAGAATACTAAGTTCGAGCTTTTTTTAAGATATTTTAGTCACACATACACATACACACACAGACAGATCATTAGCTACAAATAATTTTTTCATTCTCGTGGGACCTTAAAATATATATTTACAAGTAGTAAGAGAAAGTAAAAAAGTAGTCTCTCTCTGTCTGTCTGTCTCTCTCTCTCTCTCTCTCTCTCTCTCTAGATGTACGTATGTATATAAAAAGGTAATAGCAGGTTTTCTCTCTCGTGATAGCTGCGATGATATTTTTATAAACTATTTCCACACTAGACTCATGCTGATTTATATTTTTCATTCCAAACATATTTGTCCAAGTTGGTTTTTGAGAGTTTCTATTGGAGTAGTGGGGGGGGAGCGGCTTCCCGTTCTTATCAAGTTGTCCTATATTTTTCTATTCTACATTGCATAATGTATGAAAATAAAAATCTGGTATTTTATCCGTCGTAGCATGTATATTGATTTTGTTACTGGCCGGTTTTGGATTTTCATCCATCGTCAGAACAAATTCGCTAAGTTCGTGTAGAAAGTTTTTCACTTCAATGTAATGTTTTTTTGTTAAACTCCCACTTGTTGGTTCTAAACATAACTCAAAACTTACATTTAACCCTGTCAAAAACATGCTATTTATTATACACTATTTTCTAATAATTCTACTTTGACATGAAACACACACGGGCATAGTAACATAAACTTATGACCTCTCCACATATATATAGAATCAACAAGTGTGAGTGTAACAGAAACATTACGTTGAAGTGAACTTTCTATATACGAACTTGGTGAATTTGTTCTGATGATGGATGAAAATCCGAAACCGGTCTCAGGAACAAAATTAATATGCATACTACGACTACGGATAAAATATCAGATGTTATCCAGCATTGTGGGCCCACACACATTTTCAAAAATTAAAAATGTGGCTTCAATTTCGATTTTGAAGTAAAATTAGTTGACCGATGTGGAACTTTACTGGGCGGCCTTATGTGGGAGCACTCTATGTCATAATCAAAAATGCTTGCGCAAATTTAAATTTATTCTGCATATTCTACCAAACTAACTGACTGACCACCCCCTACCTTGCACCCCTCTAAAATCAATTGTAGGGGTACAATTTCAATAAAATGTTTCAAACAGAAGTGAGACTTTTTTATCTATGCAGTAAACATTTTTAGTGTAATGGAAATCGTTTAAACCGTTTTTCAAGAAAATTCCAATCAAAAATCAAAAACCTATTCTGCAAAAATCGCTCTTCAGGTTAACCGTTTTTCTTCAAATTTGGAATTCCAGCAATGCGTCTAATGTGTATTAATATTATATAGGTAGTGGAACCATACATTGTTAAACAGGAAATTTTAACGTTACTGTTCCACCAGGATCTTTAAATAAACAAACAAAATATTTCACCAGGAACCAGGAAAGTATTTCAAATAAAAGTGAAACGTATTTCGTTTATACATAGTATACGTTACGTAAGGACAATTGTTGGAGTTGTTTTCGAGGAAATGATGTGTTTTGCTCAGGTGATGAATTTTGCTCGAAGCCCTTTCGTGTCAGTTTAAGCTTCCTGGGACACACACTGAAACCATTAAAAACAATTTTTTTCGTACTCAGGGGACCTCAAAATATGTTTTTCCGGTAAAAAAAATCAATTTCGTAAATTTTATACGATCCAATTTACAGAAGTAAGAGAAAAATAAAAAGTAACAAAATCTTTCCCACTAAATATTTCCACAACATTTTTAAAAATAGAAAAGGATAAATTATAAGCTAAATTTTCAAAAATAAAATTTCATAAACAGCGGACATATTCACAACTAAATGGCATTAACCACCACCAAATATTGATCTTTCTAGTATTTTGAACACAACACAATACAATACAGATAAATGTAAATAAAACGAATGAAAACAACAAATACTGGGCCGAAAGTAACCGAAAATATCCGTATATGGTCGAAAATTTTAGGTCAACATAAATTTTGGTTTATCCAATATTTTATTTAAAATATCAACGGAAATATTTTTTTTTTTTATTGGTAGCCAGGAACTTTATCCTACAAACAAACAAACAAAAAAATAATTACAATTTGTTACATACATAAGAAACACAACATGTAAGCTAGTTATTTACATTGTTAAGGGCCTTAAAAAAAGAAATGATAGGAAAAAATAAAAATAATAAATGCACCGTGACAAGATAGAACAGCTGGTAGTCCAGTAGTAATTTACGTCTCATCTTTTCATGTAAAAAAAATGTGACTCTTATTGAACTATAGATTATGAAAAAAAAATAATATACGTATAACGTTTTTGGTTTATTTATATATTTTTTTTCTGTTTCAATTACACATACATCTGTTTTTATTTACTTAGTTTGTTATAGGCAAAGAGCTAAGTTTCAATAAAACCAATTTTTTTGTTTAATTTCCAAGAGAAATGGTTATTAGGAACAATGGTGCTGGATTTTTTATAACACGTTAACTATCGACTAATTTTAAAACTGTTGTAAACGTCATGCTTAAAGCCATCTGAATTTCATCTTATCTAGAAAGTCTCTATAGAAGAATTCTAAACCCTTACTAAACTGACATCGGCGTTTTTGGAGGGGACTGACATAATAATTCGGAGGAGTGTTAAAGGCATGCTGGGACTCCCGGCTAACACGTCAACTTCAATGATGAATACTCCTCGTCGTTATAGAGGTTTAGGGCTGCTTCGATGCCATTGGGAAGCACTTTTGCAACATCGGTCACGAATTAAAAAGTCGGCGGACGTTCATGATGCTGAGGTGAACGAATGCAATGCGGCCTGAACTTAGTTCCTGAATGCATAGACGACAGTGTAAAGAAAATAAGGCAGGCACTTAGAGAAAGTCGAAAAATGGTCCCAATGCAAATGGCAGGAAATCGGAGTAAGCCATTTTAAAGATAACCCGAAGGGAAACAAATTTGTATATGACAAGCAGCTTCTTTCGGGTTCTGAATGGACCAATGCATTGAAACTCAATGTAAACTATGCGCCCCTGCGAGGCGTACCTAGAAATGCCGGTGTGCCTGGAAAGAATATTGGACCCCTCTGTCGCAAATGCACCAGAGAGACTGAAAACATCAGCACATATGCTCCTCATTATGCGCCATCACCACAGGGTAAAACTACTAATCATGGATCTTCTCAAGGAAAAGGGATATGAATGCATGGAGGAGGTATATGGAGTGGACACCCAGAGCACAAACAGGTACGCCATCTGAATTGCATTCAGGAACAACTGTAAAATATCGTAGATCATAGACCCTACGGTGCGCTTTGAGTGCAACGATCTAGAGTAGGCAGGTCACAAAGATACACGATGAGAAGAAGGCCATATACGAAAGGTGCACTCCTTTCTATAAAGAAAAGTTCAGATAGCGGTTCGGGGAAAGGAATATGTGGTCCGTGGACTTTGGATCGGAGCCGTAGAACTGTCCCAAGGGCAACTTAGGACTTCCTCCAGGGTATGGGCATTGAATCGAGACATCTGACTTTCCTAGCAGAATCAATCATTATCGATTCTCTAGGAATAATTAATCACCACATATATGGCTGACCTATTAAGGGAGAGCTAAACACAGAACAAACTAACTACCAAATCGACTACGCCTTATCCATAGGTTGCGTGTTTGTTGCTAATTTTATATGGACTTTGCTCTGCAATTTGGCTACTCTGGTTGGCTAATAACTAATCAACAATTTTTCTACCGCTTAAGGAATGTCGTCGAGACTGATTATCAAGCTGTGTGTTTAGCAACTCAACGTAGTTGAGCTTTTGTTTTATAAAGTGCATTCTTCTTTTGTATGTCCCTTAAATCGCTCCTGTTTTGGAGATTTTCTTCCAAAACTCGCAATATTGACAACATAATTAATTCTATTTAATATTATTTAGATGATACAATTATATAATAACTTGAAATAGCACTTTACAGGAAAACATAACTCCTCCCCAACCCCCAAAAGCCCTCTTAAATGAATTTTTTCAAATTAAAGTTGTAGCTCTTTGTATGTACGAGCTGGATAATTCGCTGGAGCATTTTTAAACTTGGAATGCTAACTGGACGGGTCAATAATTATAAATCTATTATTTTAATTTGTAATTCTTTTTTCCGAAAATAGTTATAAGGGCATGGTTGAATGTTGTTGGCATTCTCTTCTGGACTGTAAAGTAATTTCTATTACATGCTGGATATGTACATGTCCTTTACACTCTGTAACAGCAAGAGAGCAAACAGCAACCAAAGAGAATCATAATATAATGGATGTGTTAGGTGGAGAGAATTTAGGTCTGGTTGATGATATAAGAAGATTTGGTTAACACTGGTTAACTGATATATTAATAATGAGACACAGATTGTCTGGACTTTACATGGATGAATGTTTAAGGTTGAGTGGTAAGAGAAATGACACGTAGCGATTGGATGTACTGAACTAATTTGCACTGTGTTAAATTGTGTTTTATGGACTGTCCGTCGCTATATTTATACAGCTTCTCCCACTCCAGTCCGAGAGAGTGGTTGAGATTCTCTTGCTCTCTTTGGTTGCTGTTTGCTCTCTTGCTGTTACAACCTCTATATTTAGGTTAGAACTAATGAGTAAAATTTGAAATTTGAAGATAATTTGTCATTTTATACATTATAATTGTATGAGAAAATCATGTGAATGAGTCATACGGGCTTTTTTCTAATTTCCCACAATCAAATATCCACTGGAAAACAGTGTCAAAGTAAATTACCTTTATTAATAATATAAATCTAACATTATGTGTTTCTATTAATAGTGAATTAAAGGTAGGCCGCTATTAGACTAGGCCACTGGTGGCGCAACTAGTGGAGCCACCATATGTGTAGCGCAAAAATTAAGCTGCCCGCAGGTAGCTCCACTGTTGAGAAAATGGCATCTTACGAAAGTTTGCTTCTAGTTGCTCTTTTATTAGGAGGAGAATGAGAAAGAGTCGGAAAATTCATATACATCCCTAATGTCAGCTTCA
>JAAEAF010007470.1:0-15382 GCA_011037195.1 Triatoma infestans | reverse complement strand
AATCTTGACAAACGACTAACCTGGAATCCCCATACTCGACTAAAAAGAACTGAACTTAATAACAGATACAAAATACTAAAAAAACTTCTAGACATACGTTCGAAACTTACATTACATAACAAACGACAACTATATTACTCTCTATTAGCCCCTATTTGGACTTACGGAATCGAACTATATGGAACAGCCAGACATTCAAACCTTTACCGCATTCAGTCCCTACAGTCTAAAATCCTTCGCACTATAGTCAATGCTCCCTTCTACGTTTCCAATCACACCATCCATAACGACCTAAAAATTCCCTTCGTTTCTGCAATAGCCAAGTCCCGATATCTAAAGATCCATTACCAACTATCCTCTCATTCAAATCCACTTATCCAAGCGCTCTCAACCACAACTCTTCGCTCTAACCCATTACGGCGACTGAAGCGTCGATGGCCTCGTGATCATCTACTTACACAATCGGCTGTCTTAGGACAGTTGTGAGACTCCATTCTTAATGGTTTGTTACGGCTGCCATCGCTGGATGACAGTCGTTCACGTAGATCAGGTCGTGTGCCGCGGCCTTCAGCCAATGCACACATAATTCGCACATTATCTCTTTTACTTATTGCATGTAAATTGTGCAGTTGTAAAAATCAATAAAAATGTTAAAAAAAAGAAAAAAAGTACAAAGTGAATCCTCTATAACAAAAGTTTCGAATAAAATGAAAACATCATATTTTCTTAATAGGTTAAAAAAAAAAAATAATTATCAAGTTTAGATTTTAGGCCCGCAATATTATATGAAATAACGGAAATAGAATTTACAAAATCTGTATTAGGTAAAATCTTGTATTGGCAGACGGCAGAATTTTCTCAGGAACAATTCGGACTACTAGACGGCGTTTGTTTGAAGTTCTGGGAAGAAGACAGAAACAATATTGATGAAATAGTCTTTAGGAAGTGAGCCAGTTTTTAGCGCTGAGATAAAATCTGCTAAGTTACGATTTAGCAATGAATTCAGTTTTAGTAGACCATCTTCTCCTGCATAAAGCCAGCCAACCTCATTGGACCAAGCGAACTTATGACCATCCACCAAGATGAAATTAGAACTTAACTTAACAGAAGCTCTACTATTAAGTCTCAGTATTTCTCTTCGAAGAAGCAGAAATTTAGCTTTCTTCTTCCGGGCGAAGATTATATTTTGCCACTTCGTCGTAAGGGAAAGTAGTGTGAGTGTTTCACACCAGATTTTTTTTATTTATGAATTATTAACTTTTGCCTTGGTAAAAAATGTTATTTGTATTTTTCATCAATATTGCAAAAAAAAAAAATGAATAAATAAAACTTCGTAAATTTATATTTCCGCCCAATAAATTCTGAAGATACCCTGGCTATAGTGTGTTTGTTTATATGATACATCACTATGGTCCGTATGTCTGTTTGCACTTAACATTCTATAAGTATATATATGTGACTGTGTGTGTGTGTGTGACTGTGTGTTTGTGTGTTTTGTAATCGTGAAATCACTTATCTAAGTGAACAAGCACATTCGACTTCTGCGGGAAATTGAAGGACATATGGGTAGTCATAAAAGTGTTTGTGTCCTTGTATGTGTGCGTATTATAATAACATAGGCACATGGTTGGTGAGTGAGTATGTGCTATGTTTGTATGTTAAGGATTGGCAGATGTGCCCCTTCCGCGGATCAATGCATACGGCATAACAGGTCAACAAAAAAAAAAAGAAAAGAAAGAGAGTACGAACATATAGACAGACAGACTTTCACATACACACACACACACACACACACACACACACACAAGATTGAATATGACTTAGGGGTTCTCTCTTTATCATTGCCACAGCTTTGCATATAATTGTCATTACATAGTAGAAAAGATTGGCCATTATCCAATATAATAATAACAATAAATACCTACTGCATTTCAACTTGACTTATGAGGACATTTATGAGAATTCTCTTTTTGTGAAATATTGGAATTTGTTTGGTCATTTCATTATTCAATTTGGAAAACTGGAAACCAAGAGGGTAACATGTGCATGTGCTTGGTTAAAAAGCATGTGATCTTTGTTTTGTATAAGTTTAAAATACTTTTTTTTTGCCCTAATGGTTACCGTTTGATTAATTTCCTTGCAATATCAATTTTTAATTTGTTACATTGTAATCAATGTCACAACAGTCTACTATTATAAATTATTGTCTAAACGAGTAATAAAAATTTATGTATTGATGATTAATAAAATATAAACCAACAAAAAATACATACGTCTTACTGTATTGCTGCAGTTTCTAAATTGATCATTCAATCCTGGATTTATCATTTAACTTTTAATTTAATATTGGCAGGAGCTTTCAAAGAAAAACTTAAAGTTGTTGCTCTCCTTGGAAAGGATTTTTCTTAGAAAAATGTTTTAATCGTTAGACGAAAAACCCTGTAGTATCATTTCAGTTCAATCGCCTTGGTACATTTATGCATAGGTTAGTTAATACGTTCTGTAAATGTTCAACTCTCCTCACCATTAAAATATGCCTGTTTTCCACTAATCATCCTAGAAATTAAGCATCTTCTATTAAAGCATGCAACATCAATCTCGAGCTATTGACACTATCCATTAATCCATTAAGTGTTTATTGAAATGTAATTTGTGTGATGCGTTGTAGTGTAGTGGTAGCTTGTAGTGGCTTAAGCGGTTTAGTGAAGGGCTTGTGTTTGTAAGTTTTAAGAGAGAGAAGTAATAAGAATAATTAAAAAAACACTGGTAGATTAAATTAAATATATTCTTTAAAGATATATAAATGCTATTCAATAACACAGCAATATGCTTATTAATTTACTGAAATTAGTTGGAATAAACTCTTATGCTTTAACTTATAACTGGCACAGTCCTGAAGTGTTCTGGTGAATGTCTAGCACAGACTCTTTTGAAGGAATATCTTCTCTTCATAGTTCAAATCCTTTCAAATAATGCTGGTATGTCTGGAGGGAGTTTTATTGTTTTACCCTAACTGTTTCTTGCCCTTTGTCTCTTGGTTTGCATTGACCTAGATTGTAGTACCTGGCTCTATCTCCATCACTAAAATACACTATTTGAACTAGCTAATTTTCACAATTATTTTACTAAACTATTTTCCAAAACTATTATTTTTCCATTTCGTTCTTCCACTACATTATGATTGAATTCAGACCTACATCCTCTTTATTATCCTATAGACATTAACTCAGACACTTAATAACTGACCGATTCTGTAATATAATGCTCCATATACCTATTTCTTTTTAATGAGATTTTTATATGGGAATGGCCATAGAAGTTTTTTTGAAAGAAAAAAGAATTCTTTGTTGTTCTACGTTTCGGGTGGTGCATTGGTGCCCTTCTTCAGGAGTTCTTTCTAGGGTAGGGAAGGTGTGTACGTTAATAACGTTGAGATTGAAATGAATTAAGGCCTCTGACGATTTGATAACTATTTCTTTTTACTTTCTCTTACTGTGATAAGTTTTCAAAATTGAGTTTCCACCGCAAATAATATGTTATACGAAAAATAAATTTATCGCGAATTGTGTGCATGAGTTTATATTATGTATATTTATTTTGATCTATTATGTTATTTGTAAGCAATATAATTAGGTTTTGTAAAGATGGTAATTGGGTTTCCTCTTGTAAATAAATACTTTATTTTCCGTTTAATTATCACCACCATAGAGGACATCAATGTGGAATATTTAAGTAAAATTCAAGTCCAAATATGCGCTTAAAAGTTTAGCCTTACAATACTATTTAAATACAAATATTTGTAGTGTTTTAATTTTGGGTATAAGTTAAAAGGAGTAGAGGAATATCGAGTATTCTACTCCATCCAGGTTCTTAGCTATGAGTGAGAATGTATTGTGTGAGTCTAAAATATCTTTGGTGAAGACGTAAAGATAAATTAGTATTAGGCTTAATTAGTTTTGAATGAATGTATTTATTAGCATGAAAGTATTTATTGGCGAGAATAGTTTAGGTTAGGTTAAGTCTGTATGTATGACTTTATTTTAGTTTAAAGTATAAAAAAGAGTAGTGGAATATCAAGTACTCTACTTCTATCTGTGCGATGGTTTTTTTTGGTGTGCATGTGTCTTTTTGTTTGTGTGTGTATCTGAGAGTGGTACACAGCACCCCGGTACACTTCAGTAAACCTTTAGTGTTTAACAGTAAAATTTAAACAAGATTAGTTTGCAAGCTACGTACAATTAAGAGCTATGGCGTCAAGGCTAATGCCAAAAAGAAGAAGAAAGAAATTATCACCTTTCCCCCGCATTCGACACGAAGGTTTCAAGCAAAATCCACCAATCAGAATGAATGGTTTTTATCTTGAGTTTTTCACAACTTTCTCAAAACTACCTCCAACCGTTTTTTTCTTTATTAACTATTTATACTTTTTTAGTACATAAATATATATAATTTGTATTAGAAATATTTCTTCAATAATATTGGTTTTTGGAAGGTTCTATAGAAACTTCAATGTAAAGCTTTCCTCTAATACGTATATATTAAAAAGCATTGCTAAAATTCTAAAATTTTGAAGAAAATCGGTGAAAAAAATCGGAAAATCGAACCCTTTTTTTCGAAAAGGTTTCGAACGATTTTCTTTAAACTTAAAATATTAACTGCACAGATATTATTAACCTATCACAAACCAAAATAATAAATACGAGTAGTTGGCAGGGGCTGAAAATTTTTTGCTTGTTACATTAATTCAATGGCCATACTTAAGTATTATACTCATATTTATATAAATATATCACTTTTATTTGAAACTATCTATCTATGAAGAAGGTTTATCTCTAACATCAATATTTCTGGGCTTAATGATAGCGGATTGCAATGTAGCCAATCCCCGAGCTATCTAGTCCTAAAAAAACAAAAACAATGCGTATAATATACGGCTCTCCACTATCTATTGAAAACTCCAAATTTAAAAAACTATGATAATTGGCAATAAGAGAAAATTGTATGAGTGTATGACACCAAAAGTTTTTGAAAGAATCTTAAGTAAATAAGAATATTAATGATATTAGGTAGGCAATGGTATAATATGAGGAAACTAATTTATCATCTGGTATGAATGGATTATTCTAATAGTCAGATTTTAATTGAATAATATAATGTATTATCATATAAAAAATAAGTCTAAAAACCATTAAAAAAAACAAACTATTAATGAAATATTAATAACTTATCTATAATACGCAACAACTGTTCCAGTTCAATAGAGTGGCCAAAATATACCACTCCAATATAATAATACGATAATTTTGTAATAATATAGTACAATTCAACAATATAACAATTAATCAGAAAGTAGCTGTCTACAATGATAAATCCCAAAATGCCATGTTTTATATACATTACTAGATAATATGTTGCTAGATCTTATTAAAGATAGATGAAACGGATTTGTGTTACTACATAGGTAAAACGGATTTGTCTATAGTTACGTTTTTTTTTTGGCCCTGTACAAACAAATTATTTATATACATAGTTCCATTATAATTACAATGATATCATCTCCTATATGATTATTATGATTATTAACTAAATAAACAATCCATACAATTCAATTATATCCATCAGTGATAACTTGAAAATTACACAATCCATAATGTTATCAGATCATATAATTATTGATTATTATATAAATTATAGAAACTTAATCTATATAATTAATTATAGTAACGTTTATAAAATCATCTGCTTGTTTTCTGCCCCTTCAAAAACAAACAAAAATAAAATATCTCACCCCATCAGTCAAGGATGAAACTAGATAATTATTTAAGATTCCAAAAGTTTCCAAATTGAGTTTTTAATTGAAAATATATATACTTGATATTTGAGGACTGAGTATCTAGAAAGTAGTTTTACAACTTGGTCTGAGTGAGAAGCAATAAATCTAAACCATACAGGAAGCTCAAAATTGATACTGCACTTTTTGGCTGCACTATGGGATCCCATAGGTTTTGGAAGTAACTGCGATTTTACAGATTTTTTTTTTTTTTTACTTTATGATTTTCACGAAAAAACCGCTCTTAACGATTTTTTTTTTCCATCATACACGCATATATACAAAAACAAACGCACACACAGATGTGCACATTAAACACACACACACATATAATTAATAGACGAGTATATTCGTAAATTCCACTTAATCAATTAATCCATTATTCGTAAATTTACATCATTACTGTATAAAATATTTTCGTACCTTATTTGATTATAATCTAAAAAAAAATGTGGAATAATAGCAACCAGAAGACAAGGAATTTCTCTACATCTCAACGAATATGCAACGGATTTTTCTCGTTCAATAACCATTTTTCATGAAAAAACAAATCTACTTTAAGAATTCGTTTTAAAAAAATATATGATCCTTTTTGAAATAAGAAAATTGGTTTTGGAATCTCCTATTTCTGCAGCTTAAAAAAAATAATTTGATCACATATTTGGAATTGATCACATATTTGTCTACTTTACGCTGACGACCTGGTCATCTCGGCAACTTGTTCTGATACTAAAGCGCTAGCTGGCATGTACCATGAATCAAGCGCTAGAAGTTCTAGCCAACTGGGCAAGGTCAAACGAAATGATTATTAATGCAGATAAAACTTGTTTCCAATTATTTACTCTCAGCACAAAACCTCCCGCCAGCACGTCGCTTAAACTAGGCAACATCGAACTGAACAGGTCGACCGAAAACACCTAATTAGGGATCACTCTGGACTCAAAATTGAATTGGTCTCACCAAATCCAAAAGAGGCGCCTCTAGGCTCAAACTGATAAAGCGTCTAGCTGGTTTGAAGTGGAGTGCTTCTCAGGATATTCTTGGGTTGGCTTACAAGACTTTCTTGCGGCTAGCCATCGAGTATGGAAATGACATTTATAAATCACAGCACCCAAGACACATCTTGGCAAGCTTGATAAAATTCAAAACAGCGTCTTAAGAGTTGTCACCGGAGATACAAAGTCTATGCCAATAGAAGCTTTAGAGCTGCAAGCGGACATTCAGCCTTTGCCGAGAGAAGAGTAAAAGCTACAATTCTCCTTAGTGAAAAACTTTTAAGAAGTTCTAACGAGAGTTTTTGGTCCTCCTACAAGCGTGCACTCGGCCGCTTGAAGACGCAGAAGACATGGCTAGCCAGATTAGAGAAGCTTCGTGCTGAAACAGGCCTTTCTTTCATTAAACGTCAACCATTAGGACCAAGCAATATTAATCCCATGATCCTGGAGATGGCCGAAGGAAGTCTTGAGGTACTTCATGGCGTCAGTGTTAAAAATAATACGAGTGAAATTCAGATGAAGCTCACATCATTGGAGGCAATAGAAACAAAATATCCTACAAGCGAATGGTTTCATACATATACTGACGGATCAGCTGACGCCAGTAAGAGGAGAGCCGGAGCCGGTATTTTCTCAAAAGCGTTCCAAGAAAGCATCCTTCTTCCAAACTGGTGTGACAATTATGATGGGGAAATGTACGCTGTCCATGTTGCCCTAGACTTTATGAGTACTAGGCCTGAGGAGAAGGTAGTGTTGCTGATCGACTCCCAGTTGGTTATACGATCGCTTACGTCACCGGAAACCAGCGAAGGTTGGGTAGAAGCTGCGTGTAAAAAAAGCGTTAGCCGCCTGACTAAAGCGGGTAAACTCATTGTATTGCAGTGGATACCAGGCCACTGCGGAATTTACGGGAACGAGCGAGCTGATCGTTTGGCTAAGGAGGGATCGAAAAAACCCTGACCTACCCGTTCCACAAGAAATTTAAAGGCTCTAGTATCGTCATCATTAAGGGATATCTGGCATAATAAGTACAGAGAAAAGGGAGCGTGCCGAAAGTGGGAAGCAAGTGGCAGGATTCCCGCATCTCTTCCGCGTTCGGTTGCTGTTGCCTGCTTCCGTATGCTGACGGGCCACATCTGCTAAAGAAGCACCTCCACCGTATAGGGATTGTTGACACCCCCCATTGCCCTTGTGCGGCGGGAAGATGTGACAGGAGAGCATTTAGCTCTCTGCCCCGAACTAAAAGATATTACATCATCTGTGTAATCCACTTTCGTGTATGATGCACATTTATACTGGGCTGCCAGAAGAAGAATGGCCGCAGGCCAAAGTAATGGCGATGTAAAAAAAAAATATTTGGAATTCTTGAAAAAATTATGTACGGTTCATTTGGAAGTTTGTTTGCTATCTTGTTTACTTTCCAAGACAAGTGTGTGTGTGTGTGTGTGTGTGGTGCATGTTAAAATCGTCATCCTGCATAGGCATGATTTGGTTAAATTTTATGCAGGTAGCATTTTAATATAATAATAATTAAGCAAATCAATAAAAAATGATTATTGGCAGTAAGTTAAAATATACTATTTAGCGTTCCTTTTCATTTTTACAGGAACTAGATTGTACGGGTACTACAAAAAGCTAGGGAAGGGATTAGCTCAGTAGGTAGCGCGTTGGACTCTCACGCGGAGGCCCCGGGTTCGAGTACAGTGCTACCCTTAGATTTTTTTCTTCCTAGGAGAGCCTCTACAGTTCACTGCTCGGTGATAGACAGGTTGTCTGTAACGAGAGAAGGTTCCCATTAACCATAGATGTTTGATGCGCCTTAAATTAAAAAAAGAAAAGCTACAAAAGGAACTCTGCACTCAGCGTTTTACCCAGAAACACTCTGATTTATTTTCAGTTGATAGTATTAGCAATATATAAATTGCAGTTTTTTATATTTAATTTAAGAAACTAGAGTGTTAGCGTGTTCCAGTTGAGACAGGATCGGTTTTTTTTTTTGTATAAACCGATGCTTCCCCCATATTGCAAGAAGCTTCGGGGTTGTTGGATTGAGTGTTGGTCTCTCAACCCCGTTTTTTATGACAATGTTGCGAAACATTAAAATTAACGAAATCTCAACAAGGACTGCTGCTCTGCTAAACAGCTGGTCTCTCAGCTCAATAGCTTCAAAAGCTCTTAATCAGCCGTCCTACTTTAAGGTGGCTCTGAATTTCTCTACATTTCAGCAGATATATTGAAATACAACATCCAATCCAAGCTTTAACTGCTATTCCGAGTTTTTTGATCTAATAGACAGACAGAAACTGTTTTCAATTTTATGTTTTATTTTACTTTTTTCTCAAGATTTATGTATTTGTAATTGATAGCTATCAGTTAAAATATTGAAGTTTTGATCCAAACTTCTGAATTGAATAAAATTATTAAACTTCAATATAAAAAAATAATTAAACTTAATTATATTTTTTAAAAAATAAAATCTAATTTAATTTGTTGATTGTTTGTGAATGGGCCTGGTGACGATTTTCTTGCCACTCCGTTCGACTGTATAGTCTGCAGCCTTCAAACCATTTTCAACATGCCTTGTGATGCGCAAGCGTCTACATATAGTCGATCCTGCCGTCTCTACTCACCTCTTCTGAACATCCCCTAAAGAATGGAGGCCGACATATTGATTTTCCACGTAAACTCCCTGGCCACCCCCAACGTCAACAAATTGGGGGCAGAGTAATATTTCCACATCCACAATACACACGCTTTTCCTTCTGCTAGCTATTGTATACTTTTTGTGTTTTATTTATTTATTTTTACTTCCTTTTAATGTTAGTGAATTAATGTGGCCATAAATTTTATTTTTTAATATCTAACTATAGAAAACACATGAGAAGTTTTTTAAAAATTACGTTATTCTTTTAATGTTGTTGCTAGAAAAAAAGGAAGAAGCGAACGCTTAAGAATTGCCGCTTCTAGATTTTAAGTTATTTAATTTTCAAGTAGTAATAAAAAATAAATAAAAAGATACAACGTTTTTAAAATGATTTAAATAAATATATTTGCCTACGATTATAAAGTGTGATGGATTTCTTATGAGGCGTTTCTATTTCATTTTTTATGTCGATCTGTATTTTTTATAATTGCATCTTACAAGAAATTTGTATACTTCATCTTTTGGAACCTTTTAGCTTATCTTTTTCCTCAGCCTCTTTTTGGCAATCCTCATTTATATGTAGCAGATTTTTAAGATTATATAGTCAATCAACATTTTTTATTCAATTATTTAAGAGCCGGTTTTTCGATTCAGCTCAGTTCTATCAGGGATATTCGGTTAGTAGTTCTTAGAATGAATGGGAGTTTAGTTTTTCAAATAGCAATAAGTAAGTGTGCAAAAATCC
Source organism: Triatoma infestans (assembly GCA_011037195.1). Classification (NCBI taxonomy): domain Eukaryota; kingdom Metazoa; phylum Arthropoda; class Insecta; order Hemiptera; family Reduviidae; genus Triatoma; species Triatoma infestans. The sequence continues at coordinate 5,168 of JAAEAF010007470.1, read as the reverse complement.
AAATCTAGATTCTGGGTCTTTTTTTTTTGGAAAATCAAATTTTGTCACAAAAACAAACAATACTCTAAATTTAAAGTATATACAAAGAAAACTATAAATAAAAGACTCGAAGAAGTCTTTTAGCTCATTGAGAAAGACACTGACTTGAAAAGAGATGGTTCCTTTTTCTAGATAGCACTGTATGGAGGTTAGCAATGTTCTGAGAAGTTGAGAAATGATTCCCAGGTCCCAATCACTAAAGATGTAACACGTCTTTCTTTAAACTCAAGTTCAGTTAAACAGTATCCAGGTGATTTTCTGATTAAATGATTTCAACTAACCAAATTATATTTACAATAAGAAGACCTTTTTGCCTAGATTGTTGCAAGCGTTTCGGGTTGAATTCCGGAGGAAGCTCCACTAAATTTATTTCGGCTATTTCCAAATTTGGCGCATCACTGGAATCAAATTTATAAGTCTATCTGTGGCAGTATCATTTGGCTTCTATTTGAAAGGTTCTTTTAAAGAAGATAATTTATGTGTATAAAATTAAAATTTACATATACGAATTAATATAAATATGTTGGACGCAAATAATAATATATAATTTTAATTTTAACAAACTCAGCGATCTATAAATAATATTAAAAAAATCTAGCTTTATGTCAACCTAAACGGAGCCATAGGATTGCAGATAGTCGGCCATCAGCCTCCAACAGAAAAATTGCACTTAACTGTTGGCAGATCTGGACCATACTATTTGTGCCGGACTTTCGGTGAAGTTTTAACTTAATTTTGCTATTTTCTCGATTTTGATTCTTTCACTCGAATATAGACGCACACGAACAGGCTACTTGCTAAAAATTTTTTTTTTTTTGACTTCAGTAGTCCTCAAATTATGTATTTCCGTTCATAAATTTGTTTCGATGACACGATCGTAACATATACGTTCTTTTCTTGTATATTAAATCATCACAATGGATAAAGTAAAAATAATAAAAAAAAAACACCAGTTTAACTTTTATGTTCTTCTTATGGATCATAATGGAATCGCGTGGGACATCAAAGTTAGCTATAACATGGAAGATTTATAAGATATAATCATGCTATGTAATCAAGCTTAATGGATAAGAGCAACCGGACACCCCCACAACTTGATTTTACATAATAATTGTCAGTAATTGCTTGAGTAATGATATTGGCAATGCACTGAGCCCTTTCAAGAAGATGGCTCGATAAGATGTTGATTTGAGATCATTTAAAATAAACTAATCCTTGGCCCCAGACAACTCTTGTTAACTATCTTTTGTTAAGTGCACCTATTTTTGGCCTTGGGCTTTTCCTCGTTGATTACAATCGTTTGCTCTGGTTACCATAATCGTTTAAATTGATATTTTTCCTTCTTCCCCTAATTTTAGCATTTGATTTACATCTCTTAGGCTATTTTTCTTCTATTCATCTTCGCTTAATAAATAAAAGATAGTGCCCATTTTCTTCTCCTAGCCTCTCATAACTAGGCTTGACATTTTACTGATTCAATTGTATTTTCCTAACATCGCTAATTTTTACTATATACCTTTAATTCTATTCGCGCTTTTACTTGCTCTTATTGCTTTATTGAAATCAATAATGCATCGTATAACATTTTCAAAATGTTTCGCCGAATACATGTTTTAAGTGCGTATATAGGGAAAACATGTTTATCCCATGGTCTTTGTATATAACAAAAAAAAAAAATCGCAAGACGCTTAAACCTTTTTAGACCTAAACCCTTCGTTCTAACTCCATCAACCGGAAGGCGAGTTTTTGTTTTTTTTTTTTCTTTTAACTGCCTGGTTTCCCAATTTTTTTTTTTGTTTGCATTGCTAGAACGGTTCTAAACATTTTCCTCTAACATCGTATACAATTACACACATAAATATCTAATCACTCATTTGAAAATATTTTTTAAGAAAAGTCGATTTTTTTGGTGGGATTCTGGATGGGGGTTTTTTTGGGGGGAGCTGCAGCGCAAAGTTCTTATCTAAAGTACCACTTCACCTATATTATATTTAAGATATATTAAAGCTTAGCTAGAAGTGGTTTTTGAGTTGTATGAAATTTTCTCATACAAACTCAATTAATCTAATTGATATTCTTTAAAACTTGGAACCGTAATTATACAGAAATAAACCTATCACTTTTATTCGAAGCATTTTTCTGGAAATTCTTGGGGAATCTATGAATTTGCGAAGTTTTATGGACATATGGCGCTGCAGACGTTTTTATACACATCCAGGTACTGTCCACTCTACCACCTATTTTATATAATACACCCGGGCAATTAAACGTTTATTAAAATGCCAAATTTTATAGAATATTAATCAATTAAAGTAGATTATTATAATATTGTAGTAATGAAAAGTTACGTTTCAAATCTGATATTTTTCTATTTCTTTGTGGGTATTTGTGTTATTGCTCGAAAGTCTCAGACACAAGTGCTTTCTGCATTTTTTCATCCTCTGAAATTTCTACTGAAAACTGAAGATAGTATTTTTTTTAAATTGACTTTTTTTTTATGTTCCTTTAATTCAATGAATAAAGCTTTGTCAACTATTCCATGCTCTAAAATAGGTCTATTTACTCCTAGATTTATGTATATAGCATTCTATTATAACTTATTATTATTATTATTTATTATTTGTCTGTGGAGTGGTACCAAACCCTTTGCTATCAAAAGCCCCACTGGGTCCATATAGCTACCCCAAGAAAGATAACAACAAACCTGGTCTAGAACAAATATCTAGACGCGGGTCTAATTCATCTAAGACTCACCGCATTACGAACAAATCGGACAATGACCTGAAGGGGAAATAGCCTAGCTCTTCCACAGACATTCTGTTCCGACCAAAGGTCCTGAACCTAATTTCCTCACAACCCAAGCAATGTGTCATAAGATGGATGGGTGTTTCCCCCTCTGTCTCACAGGCTCTAAAAAATGGATCCGGCATGAGCCCCATTATATAGAGATGTCTTTATTATATATTTCCGTTGAAAAGTTAGTTTCAAAAATTTGACACGATCGTAACACATACTTTAATTCTTTTCTTAGACTTCCGTGAAGGATACAGCAACGTCTCACTAATAGTCTTGTCCTGACCTCCGAATGAGGAACTTGGACTGCCGACAATCATCTGTGCTCATCCATATGGATGAATGCTGTCCATGACTGGAAGCCTGACACGCCAACTGCAAACTCGGGACCAATGAAGGGAAGAGAGGCGCCTAATTTGGCAAATTTTATACCTCTTCATTCCCGTATGATCTGGTACCAAGACTAAAAGCACATCCTTCAAGAAGAAAGCTCTTCCGATCTTTTAGAACATTCTAGCACCAATCTGGAAGTGAAGACACATGAACTCAACGTTTTCACCGCAGCCTGGCTGTCCAAGCAGATACAAACACCTTTTAAGTTAGTGTTACGTACCAAATATACAACAAAGAATAGCATAAACCTCAGTCTGGTAAACTGTGGTCCATTATTATAACTTAAGTCAACCTTTTATTTTTTTACTGATTATGATGTAATAAAAATATACACTGCTAGCAATAAATAATTTATGGCTATGAAAAACAAAAGGAAAGAATTGATTACCGAGATTTAGGAAGATTTGTGTTGAACATATCTGTTATTTATTTTAGAATAATTCAAAAATCTATAAAAAGTTCTAACATACATAAAATATAAAACTATAAATAAATAGATTAAATTGTTTCAAATAGTAAGTTAATAAATTATTCTTAAATTGCGTGAGAAGGTATTCTCAATATAGTGGTAGCTGTAGTTGTAGGAGTGGCACTTTATTAAAACAAGTACTTAGCCCAGAGCTTCTACTCCATGCATATTCTAGTATATAGCACCTGGAACAAGGCTTTATCTACTTAATAACTGGCAAGCAGTGCGAACGTCCTCTTTAAATACCACTCCCTTATATGTAATGGGTAATACCACTTCACCATGTTGTCACAAAGTGTCTATTAATAAAGCTTTTCATTACAGTTTTTGTATTCTGTAATAACATTCTAAAAAAAAATGGTTTCATAAAATGGATTAATTCTTGTTTTTTCGGTCACTTTAAACCGCATGGAGGAAAATGGAAACGTAGTTTTTTGATGCAGCTCATTTAGAATCAAGCAAAGGATTGTTATAAATATAAGGTTAATATTTGTCCCCCCTTCCCATCATTATTTAAAATTTTTATTGAAGTGTCTTTGAAGGACTAGAGTTGGGAATGCAGTAATATGGATAAATGAATGGGCAATCAGTTTCCATTTACCATTTATTATTTGCCAACGACCTAGTGATAATTGCGAGACAATGACGATGATGAGAATATGATCAGAAGACTGTGTAGTGGAAGAAGCAAATGGAAAAATAGAAATAAAATGAAATAGATTTATATTTTAAAATAACATCATTTTTTTTTTAATTTGTACGTTGGCTGGAAAAGGGTAAAAACCCAGGTACAAGACACCGTTACAAGAGAGGTCGTAGAACTCGGCCACTCTTTGTCTTTTAACTCCTTCTAGAAATCAAATATAAAAGGCAGATTTTAACTACCAAGAGGAACATTATTTGGACAGTCTAATTTCAGCATTCACCCAATAACATACGTTGCATTCAGAACGTCACTCTCTCATTTAAAATTCAGTGTGCCAAGAAGTGTTTAAGTTAACCAATTGTATTTTAAATCAATCTAGGTTATATAATCAAATTATTTATTGTAAGCAGTGATGGCTTCTTCATTATATCTTAAACATCTCTCTCTTTAAAACATACACATACTTAAGCCCCATTCACTAACGCTCAAGCTACACAAACACAACTACAATATACCAATCACATTACAACTGTTAGAAGAATATTCTAGGTGGGCGGTAAAAAAAAGCTAAATATAGGAGTAATATCAATATCTAGGATCTGCTACAGAAAGAACATTCGATAATTTTAGAGCAGGCAATAGCTTTTGAGTCCCTGAGGAGATTTATGAGCAAAATGTTTTCAAAACTATATGTTTTTAATAAGTAGTTGGGTAGCCAATGTTGAAGAACATGAGATCTAACCCGAAATGGAAGAATTTTTTCTAGCCAGATTTGGACAACTATGGTCACTGAGTGGTTTTCTGTTGCCTGCTCATTATCAGGATTTT
>JAAEAF010007469.1:0-22954 GCA_011037195.1 Triatoma infestans | reverse complement strand
AAGTGTAGCGTATAAGTTAGACTGTAGGTTGTGTAAAATGTAGTGTATAAGTTAGTTTCTAGGTAGAATTTAGTTTTTCTTTGATTGAGGGGATATAATATATTTTACAGAGAATATTTACGTTACCTTTTTTGTTTTGTTTTATTATATATATTTATTTTATAGGTTTATTTATTTTTTATCAGTGTAACAAAACTGTAGGGAATAAAACTAAGGGAACCCCATTGTGTTCACCTTATTAGAAGAATTGTAGTGTTTATTCCCCCGCAACCTATTTTTTTGGTTATTATACTGTGTGCAACTATTTCTATTTTAGCGGCAGAATATCAGCATCAGTCAAATACCTAGGAGCTCACCCATCACCTCCGCGCTTCTGCTAACCCCTCTTGCCCCCTTTACCTCATCACTGAGCGTTCGCTGTTTCCGCTCTTCCCTCTTCTCCCCACAAATAGCGTGGCGTCCAGCTCCTTACTGTTATATTATACTTTTGGTAGTAGCCCTAATTAATCTACTAGTTCCGTTTCCCGAACTACCACCCACGCCCGTCTCCACTGTTATCTGGTTGAGCACCTGCACACTTATTACCTCCAGGGAAACAGGGTAATAGTAGGACAGGTTATACTGAGCGCAGTTGGTATTTACTTTATTACCTGCAGGTGAATATTGATTGTACTGAGTACAATTTACACAGGAAAATTCATCTTCTTTAGATTTACATTCCTTCAGTGAATGGTTAGCAGAGCACAAAGGACAGGTGATCGTACCTCTGAATTGTGAAGTATGATGATTAAATTTGTTACAATTAAAACAACGAATTATTGAAATGATCAACAGCTTTACATTTATTCCAATACATATTTATTTTTCTCTCTAGAAATAATTTTCTTAAGTTAGGATTAACTTCTAATACTAAAAATCTGCTACCTCTTTTGTTCTGCCATAAATTTTTTACATGAATTATATCACTATCTTGAAATGGTTCTCATTCTGTGGTCTAATTATTTCTAACGCATTTTGTCTTGTAACCTCCTCCGGGATATTACAGATTTTGAGTCTGGGTAAAAATTTGTTAACTTTTTCCGCTTGTATATACTCACTACATGTTGAATTAATTTCGTTGCAAAGTGTCTGAATATCATGGAACGTTACCTGTCAAAATTTCTCAACCGAAAGTACCACTTTACTGAAAGGATTTTTCAATTTTTTGTAATTTCCTCAAAAAATGTTACAACCATTTTCTTGAAACTTGGTAACTTGTTAACTACACATACAAAGAGATAGAACTTTTATTTGTAAACATTTCTCCGGAAAAATTCATTTAAGGTGGTCTTTGAGTGAGTGGTGGGGTCATTTTTTCCTCTAACATTTTTTTTTTAGCGGGAGGGCCAACGCACTGCGACCTTGGTCCGGTCTATTGCGCTATTTCCTCTAACATGCTATTATAGTTTATTATATAATTCTATGATATAAATAATATTAATTAGGATTAAATATCTTGTCAAAGTTGTGAGTTTGAAGAAAATCGGTAGACCGGAAACGCGTTTTTACTGAAGTTGTTTCAGTTTTCTACATTTTCTCCACAAAAACACCGACGGATTTCATTAAATTTGTTACACTAACTATGAATTCAGAGACCTCTATCACTTTTGTTGGGAACTTTATTCCAAGAAAGTTAATTTAGAGACGTTTTCAGCGTGGGTTGTTACCAGGTGGGTGAGGGTGAAAACCCACATTGGACCCTCCAAGATTCTGGGATTTCTTGGGGAGCTCAACTTAGAGAGAGAGCTGCAGATGAGCAAGCATCACCACGGTACCAGAGGGGGTACAACAAATCACGGCAGTACATGAACCTTGGGAAAAAAGAAGTTTTGGGGGAGGAGGAGTGTATGGTTTCCTTCAAAAAAGTCATTTTATTAAGTTTAGATTCTCCAGTTGCTATGAAACAGAAGACAAGGAAACATTTAGTAGAAGTTATAAGTTTGAAGAAAATCTGTCATATAAGAGGGTTTATCGAAATTGAGTTTCACGAAACTGATATTGCTAGGTTTTCTAAGTAAGAAAAAAAATGTTTGTAGGAAATGGTGTGTGTGTCAAAAAAATCACAGAAGATCAAACTTGTTATTCCGTTTTGATACCACCAGTGCATCTGACACGTGTTTCAGTTTTTCGAGACCTTCTCGAAATGGCTCGTATGATTTTCTTTAAACATTCTATACAAATTATACACTCATCGGCAAAAAATTCTGGCCACTTGAAAAATTTACTATTTCTATGTAGGGTTTTAATAATTTTTATCCTTCATAACGATTATAGGTTAACTGATTTTCAAAATAAAGGAAATAAATAGGATTTAAAGGGAATTTAAAATAATTAATTTAAAAACAAGTGAATCTGGAAAATTTTATTTAATTTTTTTTTTAATTTTACATTATTTGTAATGGGATGCTGCTAAAACCGAGTATTTCCTCCTCTTGCCTTTATGACAGCTTCTACGCATCTCCGGCATGCTCTGAATCAAGCGGGAAATTTCACTTACTGAGATTAGAGCCTATTCGTCTTTAGGTTCTCTTTCTAGCTCCTGAAGCGTCCCAGGAAGGACTCTCCGATCTCCTATCCGTCTTCCAAGCATATCCCACAGATGCTCTATGGGATATAAGTCAGGGGATAGGCAGGCCAGTTTAGAAAGTCAATATTGTGGTTATTGACAAAGGCCTGCACTATGTGGGCTCTATGTAGAAGAGCGATAGCATGTATTAGCACAAACTCCTCACCTAATTACAGCAAGATAGTGACCACTTGTACTTGCAGTATATCCGCCAAATGCCGGGAGCAGTCATGGAACCTCCTCGAACGATCATTAACTCCGTACGCCTATGTAAAGTGATACCCGCCCAAACCATCATAAAGCCTCGTTAGAAAGGCCTAGTGTGAACAAAATTACATTGTGGGAATCTCTCACCTCTTCTCCTCCACACTCTTCACGGCCGTCTGAAGCCCTTAAAGCAAATCGGGACTCGTCAGTAAACAATGCACTTGCCCACTGCTTGATAGACCAATTTATTTATTGCCGAGTAAACTCAAGGCGAGAAATCGGTGCTCCCTTTTGTTCTGGCCCTCTTGTGGGGCGAAAAGCCATCAAACTTGCCCATTCAATATCCTTCGAGCTGTTCTCTTAGAAATTTGAACACCTCGAACTTCTTGCAAATGCTGTCAGATGACGATGTCGTAAAACTGTCAGTGTCAAAAAACGGTCGTCCCGCAGTTCAGTGGCCCTTAGGCGCCCTGAGCCTGGCCTTCTTGAGTATCATTAAGTCTCTATAACGCTGCACTGCATCTTGCACAGTTTGGTAGGACACACCAATAGCTATAGCTGCATATCTGATGCATCAATAAGTGCTTTAGCACTTGCGACATCCTCGCACTAAGAGGCATTTTGAAATTCGATTTTTAATTTTTTTAATCAAGGGACAAGCTAAAGCGAAGTTAAAGCAAGGAATAATCTATTTGAACTGAATAAAACTAAACAAATTGATAATAAATGAACACAAATTGCGTAAACATTTTTGATTGATTTATTTTTTTTAATACTACAAGTGTAATGTACAATACCCATCCACAAATTCAGTAATTACAAATTCCAATTTACTCTAGTTAACTATTAGTTGCAAACAAAATAATTGATGAAAACAGAGCACACAATATTATATTATTTGTTAAATGTAATTTTTTAAGTGGCCGGAGTGTGTTTTGCCGGTGAGTGTATATATATATATCTGTAGAGACCCATCGCTTGTATTTTAGGGAAATTAATATTAGATGATTTGTGGGAGTGACGTCATGCTCTGCTCTAACGTGCCATTTCAGTATAATGTATGGTTCTACCATGTGTATAATATTAATAAGAATTAAATGTGTTGCCAAAACTCTGATTTTGAAGAAAATCGGAAGTGCGACTTCTCTAAGCGGCTTTATTTTAATCTTTTTGGGGTTGTCTACATAAAGATATCAAGTGGATTCACTAAACTTGATATATTAATCAAACTTATATAGGGCTATCACCTTTGTTTGAAACTTGGTTCAGAGAACATTCTTTTTGACGCTTTTTGAAATTTCTGGTGATTCACAGAGGCCACACTTCTTTTAAAATTTTGGGTTTCCCAGTTGTATAATATTAAAACTAACTAAATTTTAGTAAAAATTTAAAACTCGAAGAAAATGAGCCGTTAGAGAGGGGGGGAAATTGTTGTTAGAGAGGGTTTCACTACAGATTTTCTACAGCACTAACAAGAAAACGGAAACAATTCGCATTTAATGAACACTCGTCAGAGGCAGAAACATGCTGGTTAATGTTTGCTCATGTTACAAATCATTAAGTCTCAATTTATTTATAATTAATCTATTTGTTTGTAGTTAATTAAAATTTATGAATCCATTCAATGTGGATGACATATTTTGCTTGTTTATATAAAATGTAAGAATAATAGCACTTGTATGACATAGTGATAGTATAGCAGACTTGCATACTAAATGCAAATATTGCCAGGCATTATGGCTCATGCATCTCTGCACCGCTCATTATATAAATTATCTTCCGCTCGACCCCCCCCCCCAATCTGTTCTAAAACACATTAATTATCTGCCAATCAAAATTAGCATACTTTCTGTTCATACAATATTGCACTTTGGTAAATTCTTTGAAATATTGCAAATTCTGACCTAATGTTGGTACCTAAATAAAGTGGTTGGCTCTATTCATTTCATACTGATATAAAAAAAAGTTTTGCAATCGTATAAACTTTCGAAATTCGCGTCTCTCGGGCAGGTTACAAAAAAAGTCAAATAGAAAATTTGATAATGAGATCGGCAGGGGGATAGAGAAAGAACGAAACAAACAAAATGTATTTATGTCCTGGTAATGAATTCCCTTAAGGACAGCTTACAATATTATTACAATAAAAATAAAAGTTGTATTGTACACTTCAATAAATATCAAATTAAGAACAGAGCACTCCAAAAAAAAAAAAAATTAAAATACTATACAATATGGAAAGAAATACAAAATCAATTACCAAGACTATTGGGTACTAAATAAGAGATCATATAATTTACGTTTGAAAGTTGTTAGTTTTTGATGCTTCAATTGGTATTGGTATAGAATTACTGCCGCAATTACAAAAGATCTCTGATAGGTGGTGCTGCGAAGCACCGGTATGACTAATTCTGTCAAGTCAGTTCTGGTAAATCGTTTTTGACATAAGACTTGAAAACAAGTGAACGGGCAAGGTACGAGGGGTCCCCAGTGCTAAGGAGAACGTAGAACATCATACCCAAGAAATACTTTCTCCTATTTTCGCAATTAAACCAACGAAGAGATAAAAGGTGAGGAGTTACGTGTTCATCTTTCCTAACCTTAAAAATGAATCTATCACATGAATTGTGGGCTTTTTGAAGTTTAATATTCAATTCATTAGAGAGGTCATTATAAACCAAACAACAATAATCCAAATGAGGAAACACTAGCGTGGAAATGAGCATCTTTCGAAGGTCCGTAGGTAACACATGCCTATTATATTTTAATTGGTATATAGTTTTATAAATCCTATTGGAAATCTGTTGTATGTGATCAGTCCAAGATAGTGTATTGTTAATAATTACACCTAAATTGTTTGCTGAACTAACGTAGGGAATAGAGGCACCATTTATTATAAGATGTGGTAAATTCTTAAAATGAAGCTGGAAGACAATGGTAACAGAAATGCAAATCATCAGCATATATCAGATGATTGCAGAACTACATCACTTGACTGATACTGCTGATATAAATAGAGAAATGTAAGGGACCCAGAATTGAGCCTTGCGGAACTCGAGCACTAACCTTCTGCCAGCAAGAAGCATATTATCTACGATAACTTGCTGTTCTCTATTTTCAAAATAAGAATGAAACCATTTCAGTGAGCTCACAGAAAAACCAATATCTTTCAACTTTCCCAATAATAAATTGTGATTAACTCAGTCAAATGCCTTACTAAAGTCGAACCAAACCAGAATTGTTACATTCTATTATCAACCGCTTTACGAATATCATCAATTATTTTCAGCAATGCACTCTGCGTGTTGAATCCCTTTCGATAACCTGATTGAAACGGGTCGTCTGAACTTGATTTCTAATCACCTTATATTTATTATGGACTGTAATGGATTTAGATCGGATAAATGCTTTACGCAATTTGTCTCTTTATAAGACTACAAATTTCATTAGTTAACCAAGGAGCAGACCTTTTAGTATAAGCGGTTCGAACAGGAGCGAAATGATTTAAGGCTTGTAACAAGTTACTGTTTAATATATTAATTTGATCAATCGAAGAGGTTTCCAATAAATGAGACCAATCCAACATTTCTAAATATTTCAAAAAAAGCCTCATCATCGATTTGCTTATAATTCCTGTAATTGAAAACAGAAGTTATAGGTTGGAATATGAATTAAGTAGAAAATTTCAATAAGATCATGCATAGAAAGAAAAGTGACAGGTGTCTGAGAAAATGACTGCACTTTATCTAGGTCTTCAACAATATATAAATCAAGCCAAGTGCTACAGTAGCAGTATGATGTGTGGGAGAATGGGGAACCAATGAGAATGGGCTGCCATATGAATTTTGTAAAAGATCAGAATTAAAATCACCAACTATTATAATATTAGAGTAATCGTGAAGAAACAGGCGGAAGTCATTCTCAAAGTCAGACAGAAAACCAATTTTGGGAGGACGATATACCACAGCTAACAGTAACTTAGAAAAACTTAGCCCAGAAATTTCGAAAATAATATATTCGGGACGATAACAGAAAGTAGCATGAGTGGTTGAAAGCAAGGAGGCAGTAAGTGAGGCATGTATACACCAACGCCACCCCCCACTTTGCCAATTCTATCCCAACGCAAAAAGTAGTAATTGTCTAAGCGATCATGGAATTGTCTATCATCTATCAGAAATGTGAGGTTTCAGCCAATTTCAGTCACTCCAATGATATGGTAAAAATTGAATAAAGAAATCTCTAAATTCATCGATATGCCCCAACAAAGATTGACAGTTAACATGGCAAATTTTCAAAGAACTAAACATTACAATAAGAAACACGAAATTCAAACTTAAATGAAAATTTAAGTAACTAAAACAATTCCAAAAACATCTCAATTACAGAAATGTTTCCCCTTGAAAAGTAAAAATTATTTTTCAACTTCTTTTTGACTGTGTGTTTGACTGACAGAAACTTAAACAGTACGCACCATTATATAAATGAGCAATTCTATAATGCACAGGGATTAATTTGAAAACATTTAAGAGTATAAGATTAATCAGAAATAACAAAATTATAGAAGTAAACGCAATATGACCCCTATTGGGAGGGCACATCACTTAACTTCATCGCCACTATCACAGGCGCACCATCTTGTCTTCTCAGTAGCACCTTGCCATTCTTCGGTAGCACCTTGACATACGTACTTTATTACATTATTTTTCTTCGCCAGCCGAGCAACACCGTATATTTTTTTCAAATAAGGAGTGAGTGACTCATTTATATACACTGGTTCATCATCTGACCAACCTATATCCCTGGTATTTAAATCTCGTTTCACCTTCCTCTTCTCAATAATTTGGTTTCTTAAATCCTGCCTGAGAAACTTAACTTACATGGAGGAGGATGAGGAACATCAGCAAAGGCCGGTGCAGGCCGCGCACAGTACACAGTCTCAATGTCAGACTCGGCAACGGAAACCCCTAGTGCAAGTGTCACATTCCTTAGAATCTCATAAGGGCTTTCTGCGTTTTCACTGGAACGCCATGTATTTCTTGATCTTTCCTCCTTTCATTCTGCCTAAGCAGTTGAACTGTCATCTCCAGGTCTGTTATTTTAACTTGAAGCTCATTATTTGACACTGTAAGCGTCTCAACCTGCCCCACCAAACCATCTACTTTTACCTGCAGTGCGTTCATTGTACCTGCAAAATCATATATATATAGAGAGAGAGAGAGAGTGAGAGAGAGACCGCAAACATTTGTGTGGGTGTGTTATGTGAACAAAATATCTCCAAATTGGGCATATCACAATGCGGTGCACAGCCATCAGCCGCAACAGCAACTTTACTGAATGCCTTTTTTTTCTTATTTATGGCGATTTTCACGAAAATGGCTGCCACTGTTTCCTTCGAACTTACCCTAATCTATTTAAATATAATCTCTGTCACTTTCATTGCAATATTTTGGGGAAAATTCTTTTTTTTTTGGCGCTTTCTTAAGGGAAAGGAGACTATGGGCCAGCCTGAGTGCAATTGCGAAATACCTGTTCTGTTATAAAATAGAGGACGATGAATATATGAAACACACGAAATTTAAGGAAATCGGATAACTGAAAGTGTGATTTTCCTGTTTCTTTCTGTTTTTCGAAAATGAGTCCAACGATTTTTTTAAACATTACAACAGAAATATTTGTCTATTTAATATAATTTCCCAAGAAAATTGATTTTTTGAAAATTCTAAATGAACTGCAACATCAAACATTCTTCTATTTGCCACATCACTACCGTTTATATAATATTATAAACGACATTTTTTTTTTTAGCGGGGGGGCCAACGCACTGCGACCTTGAGCAGGTCTATTGTGCTAATAAACGACATTGAAAACATTGTTAGAATTCCAAATTGGAACGAGCTAACTGGAGTAGCGACTTTATATTCATATATAGATTTGTGAATATTTTTGGAATTTTGTTAAAACGGCTCCAACAATTTTCTTTAAACTTGGGAAGCACAGATACACACTTATTACTTTTGTTTTTTTACATTGTGGCCGGAAAAGTTGAATTTTGTGAGGTTCTGGGAAATGTATGATGAAGATATCATCTGTTGTTGATATCTCAGCTATTTGCTGAGAATCAACAATCACCATCTACCTCATCACAACTTTTAGTAACAATTTCAAGTTTAAAGAAAATTTGTGAGAATTGAAGTGATTTCAGTAAGGAGTCTGTGATTGTTTCAGACCACACTGTATAAGTACCACTTTTAAATGAAATCTCCATGCAATTTATTTCGAGGAGGAGTTACTGTAGGCTTCACTCTAAATTCATTTCAGTGTATGGCAGGGTTTCATCTCTTAGACCCTATTACGAAACAATTAAATTAACTGTGACAATTCCAAGGTGCAAGAATATTTGTTTGTTAAACTTAAGAAATGTAGCAGGGGGGAGTTGTACATGTTTTATAAAAATTGGAGTTTGGAGAGATGTAGAACTTGAGAATTGCAGACAAAAACTATTATATAGGAATTTAGAATTGATGACTTAGAGCTAGGTTGGGAAATGAGGGAACAAGTAGAAAAATGATAACAAGTAGGTTGTGGGGGCGAGTGACGTAATAAGTGCATCGCAATTTTTCACTGCAACGTAATTTTGCTATGATCAGATGAATAGCAGTAGTGATCAGTGGTGATGACTGAACACGTACGTGTGTAGTGTATATGATACATGGACACACACATATTGTAGATTAAGCCATCCATCATGAGGGGGGGTGCTGTGGAGATAGGAGAGAGACTAGATAGAGCCACTGCCTGTGCCAACAGACCCCAACACAGCACACAGACGCTGACTGTACTTTGTACAGTAGTAAGACGCAGTGAGTGGGGTTTACTAAGATTCACCTGGAATACTAAATGGGTTTCCTCAGTGGAACCTTTCCTACTATAGCCACCTCCTTAGTCCTTGGACAGGCTTCGCACACTCGCTCTCACATCTAGTGACTCCAGGTAGGAAAAACTTGGTCTGTCTTTTCTGTCTCAATTTCTCAATCCCCTCACTTTTTCTCTCTCTCATGCTGCAGGATGGAGAAACTTGGCCTAAGTTGGATGATAGAGGAAGTGGAAGATGTCAAGCTATTTTTACATTAAGACGACTTTGGTTGGGTTTAGACTATAAGAGCAGAGGTTTTTTCTTGGATTGGTAGATAGAGGATGCCTTCTACTTATTCTTCTGGTTCTGTAGGTAGTATACTACTGTAGGTAGTAAATTTAGCAATGATCTTCGAGGGAAAATTTATTTTTGGGGGATTTATGGGGAAACAGTAGGGTTCTGCTTTTCTCAGGAGTACCAGTTCAGTAGAATATCTGGTTTTATCACCTAAATAATATTAATACACATCAGGAGCATTAATAGAATTCCAAATTTGAAGAAAAACGGTTCATCAGGTGCGACTTTACAGAATGGTTTTTGAGTGTTCTGGAAAACTGCTACGATTGACTTTAATCTTGAAATACTTACGGCACGGATGAAAACATATCATTTTATTTCTAATATTTTTCCAAAAAAAAAAAATTGTGCGTTTTGAGAGTCTCTCAGATTCGTTTATATTTATATTGACGCTACTTGGTCTTGAAATAGAGTGTGCCCCCACTCATGTATATATGTTTATTCCTCCACCGTTTTTTTTATGGCCAGACCATCTAAACGTTTCTAAACATTACGTTCATTAAGAAAAAGTTATAATTAAATTCGATTAAGCGGTATGAGAGAAAGTCGGATGCACTCCAAATTTTTTTTTTGTAGTTGTTCCAGATTTTCTCAAAAACAGCTCCAACGATTTTCTTCAAACTTCATTACTAACTATAGATATCTAGATTAGTATTTTCATTTTAAATATTTTATGGAAAAATTTATGTTATAGGGTTCACAGGGTTATAGGGTTTCAGAGTTATAGGGTTCCAGAGTTATAGGGTTCACAGAGTTATAGCGCCATGTTGGGCTTGCCTCTAACATTCATGTTTAATAGGTACATAATCCTAGGATTATGTGTAATCTAAGTAATTGTATAATCTAATGATTCTAGAACGAATTCAGAATGAGTTTCTACAAGGATTTTACGTATATATTAGATTTCATTAACGCAAAGTAAATGAAATGGGCCTAGCCATTGAGAGCCCCATCTGTGGCGCCAGCTTTAAGCACGTTATTCAACCCGTTGGACCTGATCACCAATGAATATGAGTCAGGCTTCTCTTTTCGAACGCTCGAAGGGCTCGGAATCTCAATGATGCCAGAAACCTTGTAATAGCTCAAAACTTGCTCTGGCACGGTCACTCATGACAGTATCTTCACCGGTTTTCGTCTACTACGCCAAAAAGAAACATAAGCCTAAGCCATTCTGATCGTTCTGCGTGATTATCTAAATGGTCTCTCGCAAAGGCAGGCGAATAGCTCTTACTAAAGAGATTTGTATGCTTTTCCCTGTCAAACTAATCCACAGGCTCACTTATGTCTTAACGGATGACAAACCAGACATCCACAGTCGCAACAGAAAACTTTGAGGCCAGCACGGAGCGGAACGACGCTTTTCTATTCCAACCTCCATTTCGATACCTTGCCTTCTCAAACCAGTGTGAGATTGTTCCGACTGACTTCATCAGCGCATCCAGGCAGTCCCATATCAGTCGCAAATTTATCTGATATGCTTACATTTTTACAAAAAACGTTACTTTACATGATGATCCTAAACCACTCCATACAATATTTAGGCTATAAGTCTGGAACGTTAAATTCTTGTTCGCAGAAGTATGTTCTAATATTGATTTATTTTCTTGGTAACAGTGAATTCAGTTATCCAATCAGGTGTTCACACAAAATGGGTCACATAATACTCCATTAGTTAAATTGAATTAATTTGTAAGGTACTCTAATTTAAAAAGAAATCGGAATTATAAGGTTTTATTAAACAGTGCATACAACCAAAATCGCATCATTATCAACTAGCTGATCTCCTCTTCGTGTCACCCTTGATTAACAGTCATTTATATTGATCGTTCGAAAAGAATTGAGTGATTCAGCAGCCAGAGGATAGCGCTGTTTAACAATGACCACCTTCAATGAGTTTTAAAGTCTAATTTGTTTAAATTGCACTAAGAGTAAAATGTTGGTAAGTTTCCGGTTTGTACTAATTCTATTTAAAAGGAGTTTATTTCTTGAGATTCGAAGAGTGGTAACTAAAGAACTTTCTTTAATGGGTAGAGGACAATTTCATTTAATGAAAATCAACAAATTTACTTTCATTTGTAATGGAAATTAATTAGTTCGATCGGTATTGCGAATACGGTAAGCGCCGTTAATAAATTATTCAGAAATATTTTCCATGAAAGAGGTGGAAAGAGGTGCAAGGACTTTCCATATAAATTTGGAACTAGGCATCCCAATTTTCTCACCTGAAGAAAATGATACCACTTTAATTAACCTGAAAAAGAGAGATTTTTATTTAAGAGGATTAATTTGGTAAATTGATTGCGTTTTGCAGAATATTGGCCGATTCCAGGACTAGTTCATTAATTTTATATAATTTTGTATGTGTTTTCTTACTACTATAGTTATTGATTTCCAAACTATTTATTAATTAATTACTACTGTTTTTTTTCTGTTTGAAATTATCTATATTAAAAATTTATCGTTAGAGAATGTTTCATTATTATTCTACTTTTTCCTTGCGTCCTGGTTGGTGTCCTATCCGTTGGTGCCCCATAAGGTTGCGTTCTAGGTTCTAGCGTTCTCTTGCATTCGCTATATGCCGCTGATATCCATACTTTCCAAACCATGAGCTCTATGGAAAATTGACAAATGCCTTTCATATAATCTCCACTTACGACGTAACCGGTGAAGCTCTTCTGAGTACCGAGGTACACGGTATAGAGGGCAACGACTGGGTGGATGAGTTACTAAGGTGGGATCTACATTTCGTCGTCTTGAGTCAGCAGTAGCAATCATGTCGTTAAGTAATTTTGCAAAAAGAGAAGTTAAGCAAAGAAAGAAATAGGAATTGGAGGGACATGGACGCGTAACCTCACATTTTCTATTACCAATTCCTCATAAAAAAACTTGCTGATTACTTATTATTACATCATTATTATCTATACAAAAAAAAATTCTAATTTATTAAAATCAATAAAGCATTTGATTACAATTCAAATAAAAAGAAACCATAACGCGTTGTTTTTTTGCAAAATCCATTTCAATAACAGTAATCATCATTAGTCAGGAACTTCATATCTAGTTGTTACATAGTTTTGAAAGTATAAAGAGAACCACTGCTGATTCTGTCATGTATACTCCCTCTAGTAGGGAGAATCAAAAATAATTCAATGCATTAAATAGAATAATATATAGCCATTTTAATAAAATTAAAAATATTGTCTAAATGAATTTATTACTGAATCCCCGGCTATTGTAACTAATTACTTTTATACCATTAAATAAAGATAAGTAACCAGAGGTAAACTTGTGTATTATTAAAGATAAAATGTTTTCCCAAAATGTCAAGATTGAAGGAAGTTGGTCGGTCATACAGGAGAATACCATTTTACTGATGGGATTTTTAGTATTTCCTAATTTTCTCGAAAACGATTCAACTATTTCCATTAAACTTGAAGCATCAATTAAACGTACAAAGATCTACACAACTTGTATTTGAAACAATTTTAAGAGAAAATTCCTGTTAGGTGCGCTCCAGTGGCATCTGACTTACCGGCGTTCCAACGGCGGCTGACTTACCTCTCACAGCCGTACATTTAACTTTAAGAACATCTCAGTGTACTAGTTCTTTAAACTGCTCAAGCCAATAATAAATTCTAAAAACAAATCTTCACTTTCAATTCGTCCACTTTTCCTGACAATTCAATCTATTGGGGCCGTGTGGACGTTTTGACGTTTTAGGTAGTATTCCCTTTTGAACGTCGTTTCACTTCATGAATGTTTCATCACCTTAAAAATAAATACTAAATCAACTGAATGTTTAGTATGATTTGTAACTTTGGAGAATATTTCTCAACTAGAACCGTGGTAACTACCGAAGCCGTGAGTATGTTTCACACCAGAATTTGTTTCCCCAATTGTGATGGTTGTATGGGGTTCAGAGCGTCTATGGAGGTCGGCTCTCCAGCCTTGTGTATACCACTGCCACCTCTATGGTCTATCGTGGCAAATTCAAAAGTAATGGAAAAAAGTGAAATTGCTTGCTCATATTTGCTGGCGTAAAATATAAGATGCATATTTAGTAAATAATAAGACCTATTATAACTAACTGTTGAAATGTGAATATACGTACATGCAATTGTTAAATACATATATCTAAGCTTGGTGCATATTTTATGCAGTTATACTGCACCACTGATTATACGCACGCGCATATTCTCTCACCCAATAAGGTTTCATGTCTGAAAACTGCAATAGCAATAGAGTAGTGTCTATACTTTTTTTGTATATAAACATATATATATGTGTGTGTGTGTGTGTGGGTGTGGGTGTGTGTGTGGTGCAGTATGTTGTGATAGGGTTTTATTATAGTGATCGCGTGCAGCTTATCTAGATTACTTAGTTTTTCGTGTGTACGAGGTTGTTTGTTGTGTTCAGGCCGCCCTCAACATGAGAACACACAATAACAAAAGTCAAACTTTCTAATAATAAAACAAAAAAATAAAAAGTTTACAAATGCAACAGACAAACTAACAAACTTGGTCGTTGGAGTTGCAAGCTGTTAGAGACATAACGCTCCATCTATTCACCGCACGATCATGAAGATTTAATTGCAGAAAGTAAAATCTGTAGTGAACATGACTTTCTTTTATTGCAACTCTCACAGTGGTCTTTACAAATTCCGTTAAAAGCTCAAACTTTAACTCGAAATGTTTAATTTCCATAACTCTTTCCCCAGTTGGATAAACTTAATTGTAGTAACAAAGATAGGAATTAAACAGACATTATAGATAACTATGAAGAATGATGGGACAGAGATCAACTACGAACGTTCGAAACAAACTAACCCTATACAAAACACTGCTGAGGCCTATTTGGACCTATGGACCCGAACTGTGGGGCTCCGCGGACCAATCCAACATCCAAAGAATCCAATTATGTAAGTGTTGTTCTTGGTGTTAGGCTGGGCTACCCGAGGAACGCCAAGATCTACATCAATCCCCCCCCCCCAATGAGGCGAAGAATCCTTAGTTACCCTATCTATTAGCTAATCATTAGTTATTGCGGCAGTAATTCCATGTGATTGTTTACGTTTGTTAATTTTTTTTTAAATCTACTGTGAGCGGTTAATCGAGGACGAACTCTCCTGCAGGCATAAATCGTATACTAACGAGAAAGTAATGAATAAACCATGCTATTTTCACTACTTATGCCTGTATCCCTTGTAGTAAATAATAAAAGTATTTTATACTAATAGCAGCATCTGCAAAGCAATCAATAATACAGTTTTTCTCTTGTTGTTATTATGTTTGCAACAGAAAGTTTTCAATAACTTCTAAAACTAATAATACAATGATAAGCCTTCTTTTTATCTACCCATAATACATTGCTGAAGTTTGCAGATTGCGGCAATCCATACTAAAACAAAGCTCACTCACTAAGTCTCTCTCTGTATGCGATAAGAAATTCTGCGGTCTTAAGGACCTTTTTTATTTAGGGAACTGTCCTCACAGCTGTTGGCATAACGCTTTATTTAGTAGATTTATAAGTTTTAATAATATAAAGTTTAATTGATTGGAAACCTATGTTGTATATTTATTATCGCTTTCATTAAATTATTCCAATTAAAACTTTATCATTTCTAACAAATAATTGAAATTTAATTTTAATAACTTGGTAATTTGTAATTAATTATTCTAATTAATATTCTATTCAGGAAGTTGCCTGCAATCTGTCATCTATGTCCGAATCGTTTATTTTACTTTCTCCTCATTTAGTATAGACTATATATAAACTAAATTAAGTATAAGCATATATTAAGTATATATGCATATTATACAAATATATTGTAACGTTTATCCCTCCGAACTAGCTACTGCAACTAGTTTCTAAGTGAGATAAAACACTCTAAACTGTGATAATAAAAACACCAATTTATTATTTAACACAATAAATTACAAATAAAGCTCTTAATAATAATTAATAAACAGTTTAAAACCAACAAAAGTTCTCTAATTTCACTTTTTATTTACTATTCACAAACGCACACTCCGTTTGTAACAAGACTTTCTGTAAACTGAGAGAACTTCACTCGAGCTGTTGTTCTCTAATTATAGCAGTGGAGAAGGGTCTGGAAAGTTCTAGAACATTCTGGAAAGAGCTAGAGCGCGCCGCCAGCGCTTCCTAGCGGCCACTAGGAGAACTTGAGGTACCTACTTTCTCTCCTAGATGGCACCAGTGGCTGCATTGAAAAATATTATATTGTATTGAAAAATAATTATAAATGTGTGTGTGTGTGTGTGTATATGTGAAAGAGAGAGAGAAATTTCACAAACATGAAACATGACAGGAGAATTCTAGAAATAGATATTTGGTTTTTGAATCACTGTACACCTCACACGAAGGTTGCGCACATATCCAACAATCGGAAGGGTAATTTTCAAGATTTTATTTTCCAGGTGTTCACCATTTATTTTTATTTTTTCCTTATTTCCTCGACGTTTCCACGTCTACGCCATTTTCAAAAGAATAAAATATTTAACATAACAACTGTAAAAAAAAAGAATATAAGAATAATTCATTTTGATAATGATACAAAGTAAGTTTTTAAGAATTATGAAATGACAATTTTTTTATATATAAAGGAATGTCGAAAAATTTAAATATGTAAACTCACCGACAAGCACTACACACATAGTATATTGATTATTTCCATTATTTTGAATTATTTTTCTTGTTAAGTTCTTGTATTAACTATAGATCATTATTTAAATTGTCTTTTTTTATTTTTATTTTTCGAGATTTTCCCAAAAATGTTAAAATGAAGTTGATAACAAGAAAGATGATAAGACAGTTTTTTGTTTTAATTTTTCAGAAATATGTGTAGAATTTTTCTTAAGGAGGTTAAGTTGTCATGTGCAATTCTACTTATTGAAACTACTGTTATACTAATTTGCATTAATATGTTGTTATTGATTATTGGAAGGCCTGAGAACTAGAAACAGAATTATTATAATTTAGTTATTATTACGACTTACATTGTTGCAGAATTTACATTAGTATTACCATTTCGCGAGTACTGCTATTTAAACATGGCGGTCTCATAATATAGTACACTGATATAATGTGAAAACTTTTTTTGGCAAGTTATTAAGAAGGGGGGTTTTCAGTGATGCAAATGATAAATAATTTACCAGTTTTCGACGGTTCCCATAATAGCGACATAAATTCCTTCATAGACCAAATTAATAATTATAGTGCGATTTCGGCATGGTCAGAAGCCGACAAACTGGAAATCCTAATTTTAAAATTAACGGGTGCGGCAAAAATTTTCTTTGACACTTTTAAAACGCAGTGTACAAATGATAACGTCATTTTAACATACCGACTAGCAACGGAAAGTCTAATTGCCAGATTTAAAAAAGAAAAAACGCCCGTGGTATGTTGCAGCAAATAACGAGCTTGCAACAAAATCCATCAGAAACTCTGGAAACTTTTGCTGACAGAATAAAGCACATTGCCACATCTCTCTTATTCAAAGCTCAACAAAACCCGTTACAAACGTTACAAAATCTAGTTGAGCGGCTAACAACGGACGCCTTCATAAAATCACTTCCAAGTTCCACGAAGGCCCAAGTCCAAATTAAACTCCCCAAAAACCTTGATGAGGCTCAAACTTATGCAACAGCCCTCAGGGACATACAAAGTGCAGAACCTCAAGGTTCGATATTTGCCATTAAAAAGGCAGATTAGCCAATACAGTCTTCTGACAAACCGCCATCGCCATGCAAACATTGTTCCGGCGTCCATTGGAACTCAGAATGCACACAAAAATTTCAAGTCGTGAAAAATAAAAGAAGGCGAGTTTCTATTTCTAAACCACCTTCGCCTTGTAAATTTTGTCAAGGCAACCACTGGAACCGCGACTGCAACTACAAAAATAATAATTTTAATAATAATAAACAAGCGCGCACTAATTTTGACAAAAAGCCACAATTTAAGCCAGACCATCGTACCTTCAGGCAAAGTAGGCCCTGATTCAAAAAACAAATGCCCAACAATAATAATAATAGTAATAATAACAGCAATAATAATAATAACAAATTTAATACTGGCAATACGTCGAATAGATGGGTTCCGCCAACATGCCAGATATGTGAAAAACGAGGGCATACTGCAAAGGCATGCTGGTTCAATAATGCAAAAAACGATAGGCGCTCAGCCGTTTTCACGAACGGCTACCACGGTCTTGATCCCGGCACTCAACGATTCAAATAATTTATTAATCAACGTCCAAATTAAAAACAAAAAAGTTAAAGCTCTGATCGACAGGGGTGCTTCACACTCGCTCATAGATGCCAGTCACGTCAAATCGAGGCCCGAAAAATCTGGTATCATTTTAAAATCGATCACAAACCAGATTATTCCCAATTATGGTCTGTCAAACATTCAATTATCCATAGGCCAAAACACAAAAATTCAAGGTAAATTCATAGTGTCCCAACTGAAAAATGAATTTGAAATGATCATTGGGAGAGACCTACTAACAAAATTTCAAGCCATTATTAATTTCAAAAACTCAAACATAATCATAAACAAAACAGTCATTCCATTCTTAACAGACAACACAACATCACAAATTAACAACATTCAAAACACATCTTTACCAGAAACATTATCAACCAGACACAAAATCAAAATTTCTGCACGATCCCACATCGTCAATACTTACACGCTACATACAAAAATTCCAGGCGGTTCCATACTATTGACACAACATGACAGTCTACCTACTGGAATTTACTTACCCCACACACTGACTAACGTACATAACAATGCTTGTGCCATAACATTAATAAATACAACACAACATGAAATCTGCATCACGAAACATTTTCCAATTGCACACATTCGATACAACCCTGAGACGTACAACTCATCAAACAAACATACCATAAATTCTATTCAACAACTCTCGCACGAACAAAAAACACAATTACAAGCCTTTCAACAACAGTTACGCCAGAAACTCACTCATCTCTCTCCACAACAAGCAGACAAAATTGTTGAAACATTTTCTCCATTTTATGACACATTCACTCATGATAAAGATTACAAAACAAAATTTACAGATATTACAAACCACATAGACACACAAAATCATCCGCCTGTACACAGTCGACCTTACAAACTATTACATTCAGAAGCCCCCATACTGAAAGCACTAATACAAGATAATCTGGATAGAGGAATAATTGAACCATCGACGAGTTACTGGTCGCATCCCGTGATTCTTGTTAAAAAGAAGTCTGCGGATCACACAAAAGTTGATTCAAACGACATCACCCAGTTACGCAAACAGTACAGATACGTGGTTGATTTACGTAAATTAAACGCAATCACCACATCTGAAATTTATCCTCTTCCAGACATTCAACACATATTATCAACAGTACATGACACAACATACTTCACAACACTCGACATCTCAAACGCATTCCACTCCATTAGACTTGACAAATCATCACAAGACAAAACAACATTCATAACGCAATTCGGCACATACAAATTCTTATCTGTTCCGTTCGGTCTGAAGAACGCGAGCGGATCATATCAGCGTTTAATGGATAAACTATTATCGGGTTACACGGGTGGCATATGCCACACATTCATTGACGACATATTAATTTTTCACGGCAAAACATTTCATGAACATTTAACATCTACACAAAAAATTCTCACACAATTACAGAATGGTAATCTTTGTATAGACCTAAATAAATGTACCTTCTTCAAAGAAGAATGCAAATATTTAGGCTATACATTGAGCAAAAAAGGCATTTCTCCAGATCACGAGAAGTTAAAAGCTGTAGAAACCTATCCAATTCCGAAAAAATTAAAAGACGTCAGAGCATTTCTAGGATTTTAGGTTTTTACAGAAAATTCATTCATAATTTCTCGGAAATAGCCAAGCCCCTTACAGACTTAACAAAGAAAAATACCAAGTTTGTATGGTCTTCTCAATGTTCATCGGCATTTCAAATTCTAAAACAAAAATTGATTTCTCCACCGATTCTGGCATACCCCAATTATAATTACGAATTCATATTGACTACGGACGCGAGCAACGTTGGCATATCTGCAATTCTAAGCCAACAAATAAACGGCGAACAACGTCCAATAGCCTTTTCATCCCGCGTACTGTCTGAAACTGAAACAAGACTCTGCACTACGGAAAGAGAACTGTTAGCCATTCTCTTTGGCTGTAAACAGTACAGATATATCATTTTCGGCTACAAATTCAAAATAATAACTGACCACTCAGCTCTGCAGTGGCTTCAAAATTTAAAGGACCCGCATTCGAAATTGTACAGATGGTCACTGAAATTAAGTGAGTTCGACTTCTACATCGAACACAGATCGGGTAAAAACATCGCTCATGCAGATGCGTTAAGTAGATATAGGCTGCATCAACACCGATATATCCCCAGAATATTACCCAACCATCGACTTATTAGAAATAGCTCAGCAGCAAGCTGAAGATGAGCAATGCCGACGTCTAGCCCAATCAAAAAATTATGCATTAAATGATTCAGGCCTTCTAATCAATGTGCTGGACAACAACATCCTTGTTCCAAGCAAAATGTGTGATACAGTTTTACAGCTGTATCATGACAACCCATTGTCTGGTCATTATGGCAGACAAAAAACATATGACCGCATAAAAACTCAATTCTCCTGGCCTGACATGACCAAAGACGTGGAGAACTATGTCAAGACGTGTCATAGTTGCGCCACTAGAAAAACCGACAACGCTTATAAGCCACCAATAGGCACATTTAGTGAGCCAACTAATGTTTGGCAAGCTATTTCAATTGACGCTGTTGGACCGCTAGAGCGATCAACAAATATTCTAACAGGCGAAGAATACAAATACATATTAACAATAATATGTCAATATTCCCGCTATTTGGAAATGTTTCCAATTACGAACCAAAAAGCGGAGACTATTGCTCAAATTATTGTTAACCATATCTTCACCAGATACGGCACGCCAAAGTACCTACTCACAGATTTGGGTACCAATTTCACGTCCACCATTTTACTCCAAATCTGTCCAAATCTGTGCACTGTTAAAAATTAAAAAAGTGTGCACGACGCCATACCACCCTGCGTCAAATGGACGATTAGAAAGAATCCATAGAGACATCGCCAATAACATATCCCACTATGTCTAAAGTGACAAAAATTGGCATAATTACCTGCCATTAATTAAAGCAGCACACAACTCTACAAAAAATGTATCCACAAACTTTACTCCCCATGAACTTGTTTTTGCTACAAAATTTAAATTTCCATGGGTGCTGAATTATCCATCACACATCACACAACACTTCAACACACACACTAAATGCCTACACGACAAAATTCAAACAGTACATAAACAAGCCAAACTCAACAATGAAAAAGCGAAACAAATCAGACAAAAATACTATAACAAAAACACTTCACCACAAAAATTCAGCATAGGCGACCATGTTTATTTAAAACATTTTACTTCAACGGGAAAATTCACAAAAAAATATCATGGCCCGTACCAAATTTACAAAATATTTTCCAACCAGACTGCACTAATTACCTTAAATGATAATGAAAGAAAATTAGTGCATCTAAGCAAAATTAAAAAAGCACATCTACGACAAAAACTTACAAACACACATAAAATGAAACTACGGCCAAGAAAGGCAAAAATTTAATAACATTTTCGGAAAATTTAGACAAATTTTCCTGGTGTTGGGAGGAGACAATACTCTAGTCCAAGGAAAAATTTCAAAATTAATTTCAAAATTTAAATTCAAACATAAACATTTTAATTAAAAATTTTAAATAAATTCAACATAATATCTCAGTAAATACACCCTGGCATTTTGAAAATTGTATTTCAACATTTCAATGCACGTTTCAAATTCAACATTTAATTTTAGATCATACACCCTATTTATTTAAACAATTTCGTTAGTGTGAATTGAACATTGATTATGGTCAATTTTAGGCCATACACCCCAATCATCAGACATTTAATTATTGTTAATTTTAAATAATATACATTCTTATTCTTAACAATTTTAGGTTAAACACCCTATTTATTTAAACATTGAATTTTAGGTCATAAAGGAAATCATACAAAGCATTTACTAATGCATTGATACAAAGCAAATCCAAACATTTCTTATTTTAGATTTAGATACCAACAAAGGAGTCATAAGGAGCAATTGCTAATACTTTTCTTATTTAGAAAAACAAACAATGCGGGAATTTAACAAACTGTACAATGCTAGAATTTATTGCAGGATTAAAATACTGGAAAAATTTAGAAATTGAATATAACTTCCACAGCATTGTCTCAACGCCGACAAAACAGGTAAAAACCCTTAATTCTTAGATATATTTCATTGATTTGCTTCTTGTTTAATAGATTAAAAACGTCGACAAAAGGGTGAAATAACAATAAGCATACAAAAATTAGAAGGAATTCCAGGCACCTTACTTCAATAGGAAAGGATTTTCCCAGGTCAATTGGGAAATTTTAATCTTCAAGGAATTGCCGAACAATGGAAGTACTAAAAAAGGAGATATCTTTCTGCACCTGGTAAAAACCCAGTTTTTTATACTTACTACTTTCACTTTTAATTGTTTTTTGTCACATGTACCTTGAAGGGTGATTAAAATCAACACCCCAACTAAATAATTTTCTTTCAAATGGCCATATACATTCATATATATATATTTTATAATACTAATATAATACTTGTTTACCACTAACAAAATATTCGCTTAATCTATCTAGCTTTAGCACTTCGAATTCTGTCGACATAATCTGCAGACATTCACCGAACTTCAAATTATTAATTAAGTCTGCAGACATTCATCGAACTTCGAATTATTAATTAATTATG
>JAAEAF010007468.1:0-26908 GCA_011037195.1 Triatoma infestans | reverse complement strand
CAGTAGTTGATGCTCCCTTCTACGTTCTCTAACCACAAAATCCACTCCGATCTTTAACATTCCATTCATCTCAGAGTTAGCTCAAGTTCGTTACACAAAAGTTCCAATCTAAACTAAATCGTCATCATAATCCTCTGATCCAGAATATGCCCACGAGAATCCTTCCCAAAAATCGTAGACGGAGGTGAAATGTAATTGATGTGGATGCGTTATACAACGCATTGGTGTGGATTTGTTGTATGATTGTAGTAAGCTTGTGTAGCACGAGCGGTTTTGTAAAAGGGCTTGTTAAGTATATATGTTTAAGAGAGAGAAGTATTAGTAATAAGAAAGTAGTCACCACTGCTAACAATAAATATATTCTATTAAAATAATAACTACAAGTTATTTGCAAAGAAATTATCAATTTATTAATATGCACTGAGATGCTAAGAGAGCGAAAAACAAGTGTTTTGCTTCGGTGTCTACAACCAACTATATTGAAGGAATGTCTTCTAATTGTTATTTCAAATTTTCCCCTGTGAGAAGAAGGGGTAGTAGACAATGCTATCAAGTTCATGAACTCTAAAAGACAATAGTGGTCTTCTACCTGAAATGTCCTTTTGCAAGGGAATGTCACATATTCGTCATAATTTTTATTTTTTCACATTAAATATATTTTTATATTTCTTGCATCCATCACAGAGGCTGGAAGCGGCGGTGGCCACGCGATGATGTTAACATATAAAGCCGACCTCATAGGGTAGCTGCTGTGTAAGATTGCTATAGTGGCAAGCTAACGGCTTCCCTCACTGGATGGTCGTCGTTCATACCTCTCAAGCAAAAGAAAAAAATATATATATATATATACAAATTATGCACTCATCACTTTTACTTGTGTAAATTGTACACAGTTGCAAAATAAATTAATAATTAAAAAAAAATATCATATTGTGTAATATTTTTATTCGACGAGAAGAAATGTACCTAATATTTAAGTCAGCAGTAGGTATTATTTTAAAAATCACTAATAATTAGAACAACCAAGATATGTGCACTATGATTTTAACATGAAATTAATGTCGCCATATAAAAATTAAATAATGGAATACCGGTTGGTTAAACAACCGCCACCAAAAAATAAAGTAAACAATTTGGTATTTGTTGAAGCTTAAATTAGAGATTAAGGAAGTAAAATTGTAAGCTGATTAGAAAGGAAAACTGTGTCCTTTTTTCTTTTTTATTTCTGTGTACAGTAATGAGATGGTGTTGAAGTCTTAAATTTTTGGATAATCCTAGTAAGAAGATGGCAGAGAAATGCAACCAGCTTTACCACAAGAGATACCAGTCTTAAATATAGAATTAAAGTAATTCCCCAGTAGTTTGGACGGTATGAGTGGTAGTGAAAGGAGCGGCCATGTAAAATGCGACTTCCTGAGGAAGTTACCGGGTACTAGTGCTAAGGGAACAGTGCTAAGGAACAAGGCTGGGTTGGTAGAAGATTGCGAAAGGCGTAAATCCCGACCACTACCAAGTTACTGTGCACAGTTATCCAACCACACTTCTTCTATTTCTACAACCCTCGGCTAAAAATAAAAAAAAATAAAATAAAATTCCGGCGAACGGCACGAGTGAGGAGTAAGTTCACTACTACTTAAAAGCGGGGCAATGTTAAAAAGCGCGTATAAACACAGGCTTCCTCGATTTAACTACACCCTCATCCCTTATCGTACACTTAATTTTTTTTTTTTTTTCCTTTCTGTTATGTTTTTTATGAACTCTTCTTCATCATTGTGGTTGGTGTTGGTAGGCCCGGATTGTTACTTGAGTGTTTGCATATTCATGCCATTATGGATATGGCCTGCCCACTCCTCCACTCACTCTACTTATTGCTCATTTTCCTTCACAACATCTCACTTCATGCTGCTGAAGATATTCTAGTATTAAAGGAAACTTTGGTCAATTTATTGCAATGTATATACAGGAAAGGGTCTTTCATTATATCTTTGTTTTTAACAGTGAACCATCTCTCATATTCAAATAACGTATAAAGGAAAAAAAAAAGGAAAATTGAAACACAAAAAGATCCATTAAACTGCATCTTCCCAGATTTGCTGGTCTTATAACACATTTTTTTCGTCTAAAATAGTTTAGAAAGTTTTGGCAGATCCAAGCAGCACTATATTGCCACAGAGTTCGAATAATAATTATATCGTGTTTTAGAAATTGCCGGTCTTGCTTTTTTATATAATAATCGTCATAATTGTAGGAACATATGTTACAATAATCTACTACAATAATCTAAGAGAATGCACTCTTCCCATTTCTGCGTCATCCAGCCATCTTATTCTGGGACGACCTCTACGTCTAGCGCCTCCCGGATGTCCATACAAAACTTTCCTTGGTACTCGGTGATGGGGCATCCGCTCAACATGGCCGAGCCATCTCAATCTTCCTTTTTTGATACAAGAAACTATATCGGGTTCTCCGTATAGTCTCTTGAGTTCTTTATGTTTCTGTATATAGTGCCCTTCGTTCTTTCGGATCCTCCATTCACCGTTAATATGTACCGGGTCGTAAATTTTCCGCAACACTTTTCTTTCCCTTATTCTAAGCATATTTTCACATTCTTGCGTCATTGTACATGTCTCGTTACCCGTACATCACTACCGGCCTAATTATTGTTTTATAAATAATAATTTTCGTCGGGTGTGACAAATTCTGAAACCGCAAAGCTTTTTGTAACGCATATAAACATCTGTTTCCTGCATTTATTCTCCCTTTTATGTCAGCGGTGATGTCACTATTTGCTGTCAGTATGGAGCCAAGGTATTTGAACTAGTCGCATGTAGAGTAGGAATAATTGAGAATTTGAACTTGCTCTTCTCATTGACTCTGGAGCCTTGAGTTGCGCATAAGCTTCGTCTTCTCTTGGTTTATCTCCAGGCCTCGTCCTTTTGCCGCTCGTTTGAATTCTTCGAATGCTTCTCCTAATGCTGCCCTTGTCTTCCCGCCACCAGAATATTCTTTTTGGATAAATGAGCAAGATTTGAAATTTTAAAGAAAACCCTACAATCAAGATCTGTGTTGAGTAAAACCTGAGAATGGTCTCTAAAAATAGGGAGATTCATATCTTTTTGGACATCCAGTCTGCACTGAAGCCATTTGCCGCCTTCAGAATCTCCTCATTTCTGAACAGGGAGGACAGACAATCCCTGACACAACTATCACACATCATCTGCATATGCCAAGTGTTGGGTCATCCTATTAAATATGGTGCCCTCCTGGTTCGTTCTTATGGCTCTTACGGCCATTTCCAAGCATATGTTGAATATCACGGGGGAAAGCGGATCTCCTTGTCTCAATCCTGTTTTAATGGGGAACCTTCAGAGAGCGAATTCTGTACTTTGACCTGACCACTGGTATCTCTCCAGTTTTCTTGAGACTGCTAACATTCTAAGGTCCGCTAGCGCTACGGCGATTGATGCTATCATAGGCTTGCTTAAAATCTGTGAACAAATGCTCCAAATTGACATTATATCCATAAGTCTTTTCCAATATTTGCCTTTTCCGGGCCCTTCCCGGTCTAAACCCGCACTGATACTCCCCCAGAATGTTTTAGGCCTGTGTGATTATTCTTTTATAAATTGCTATCGACAGGATTTTATATGGTACTAAGAGCAAAGCAATGCCTCGATAATTTTCAAATTGATTTTATCGCCTTTTTTATATACAGGGCACAAAATTGCCCTGTTTCATTCCTTTGGCATGCTTTCACTAATCCAAACGTCCCAGATCAATTTATTTATAAAGTTGTTCTATCACGGTATCTCCTCCAGATTTCAACAGTTCTGCATGTATTCCATCGCATCCAGGTGCCTTATGACTTTTCAATGACGCTATGATCTCTTCAATCTCTTCCTTCCCTGGTGGTAGCTCATAGTCGGCATTCTCCTCCTCGACGCCAATCTCCGATTATACTCTCTTAAGAGAAAATCATAAAAAACTGAAAACAATAAAAACCATACTTTCAGCACTTCCAGTTTGTGACGGATTTTGCTTCGTGTTTCTTACTTTCGTGTCAGATACGGTGGTAGTATCCAAACATAATACCAAGTTGGAATTTCTAGCAATTTTTCGTTTTTGAGATTTTTTTTTTTCACTCACACACACAGGATCATCGCAAAAAAAAAAAAAAATTTCTCGTACTCAGAAGATCTGAAAACATATATTTCTGCTGAAAACCGTTTATTAGCGCGACAATGTAATCATTCTTTATCTGCTACGGTTGATAGGTTGGCACTTATCTCCCCGCCACCAGAATATTCTTTTTGGATAAATGAGCAAGATTTGAAATTTTAAAGAAAACCCTACAATCAAGATCTGTGTTGGAGTAAAACCTGAGAATGATCTCTAAAAATAGGGAGATTCATATCTTTTTGGACATCCAGTCTGCACTGAAGCCATTTGCCGCCTTCAGAATCTCCTTATTTCTGAACAGAGAGGACAGACAATCCCTGACACAACTATCATGGCACAATATATTTCGGCCGCAGTGGGTGCCGGGACTTGTGGAGATTAGAGGTAATGAAATAGCCCACCGACTGACCAGGAAAGGGACAGATACATCGTGGATGATGTAATGACATGACAAAGTCATTGACATCGGCAAGGTACACCAAAGAAATAATAATTTACAACTAGTGGTTCCAGCCAGCTGCTAGCTTAACAAAGGGTGGCAGTAATAAAACGGCAACCTAGTTGGCCGCCGACAGCAGCGGCCGGCCAAACAAACAACAAAGCCTTTTCATCAATACTTACATCAATAAGCAAGCACCGCGATAAGGTTGGCCGCTGAACTGACCTGAATAAGGTCAGCAAACTACGAAGGTCGCACACTGGGACAGATGTTTTGGTGTGAGTGTGGCCAACAGCAATATATAAACTCTATATATACAACGAGAGGGGATCATTATTATATCATCTACGGCCAAACGAGCACGTCTTTATACACAAGCGGCAATTTACTATTATATTCAAACTTATCTTTCTCTTAGTTGTGCATCTTACTTCGTTATTTTATCATTCTAATTTATCTTCTATTTATTACTAAGTATTTTACTGTAGTTATTAGTTACCATTTATTACGTTAAAATCATTTTTAAAATACAGTTTATTTTTATAAAATCCGTTTCAATAATTCAAGCACTAACTTTCCAAAATCTCTCAACTAACTTCCGCCCTCTTCAAGACATCTGCTATTCCAGGAATCACACATCAAACGATTCCATTACATAGGGATAGCCAAAGGGACAATCTGGCGCGTATCTCTCAGATAATGGCTCCGGTGAGAGCAAGACACAGTCTGGAAACTAAGTCCTAATTTCAAAAAAATTTTGATACGCGCAATAATTTCTCTTACTAGTTTAAGAGAAAGTAATAAAACAACTGAAAGAATTTTTTAAAAAAAGTCTACATATTCCAGAAAATGAGGGATATTTGTGGATATCTCCTCGTTCAAAAGCTAGTCTTACTTTTTTTCTTTGGTTCTTTCATTATTAACTTTCAGTGATTAATCCACAACAACTGTCAAAAAGTAAGGCCTGAACTGTTTTTATAGAAATCTTATGAGTTAACATGTAAGAAGAAACACTATTTCACGGGGGATGGTAAGTTTCTTAGGGAGGTACAAGATTAATTTTAAAAGACAAGTGGTTGGTTACATTTCTATCATTAGTATGAGAGTAGTACTCATGTTGGGCTACTTTGTAGATGAGCTGTATTATCTTTATATTATATAAAGGGCGGTGGGGGAGGTGTATATGGCAAAAACTGTGGAGAATATCCTTGCTACATCAGTTACACACGTACATGGTGAAAGAGAGAGAGAACAAGAGACACTGTAAGAGTCATTTGGTAAAGAGATAAACAGGTTCATATATACTGTGGTTTTAGAGAGTCTGGTGAGCAGGACTGGGAGAAAAGACAAAGTGCAGGGCGTGTGTGTGTGTGTATATGTGTGTGAGGGTGTATATAAGTGTGAGGTCAAGGGGCAGTGTTACTAGCCAAGTGTATAGAGGGTGTGTTAGAGGAAGTAGCAAAAAGGAAGGGTCAGAACCTGCCAACCATCTCTATAACGACCCCGCGCTACTTACCCTTGTCCACTTCCTCTTTCTTTCAATTACCTACTACTGTCCAAGTATTGTACATACGAGCGCGACACGCAAACACACACACTTACACCTACACACAAATATAGGTAGAGGAGTATATATAGTGTTTGAGCGCGCGATGTTGGCAATGTAGGCGATAAACAAATGTCTGCTCCGACACCCTTACTGTACGTACTGTTACTGCTTACGGTCACATTTGCCCCACGCATACTACAACCCCTCCCCCCACACCCTACTTAAGCCTTACTCTTATACGTTTTTGCTTCCCGCCCTTATCTGAGTTCTTGGTTTAATGCAACCTCCACACTTGGTTACAACACTAACCCCGCCGCACTTTATCCAATGTTACCCGACTAAAACATGAAGAACAGTTTCCGTTAATTATACAGGCGACACTCTACGCACTTCTTCTTCTTCTTCTTCGTTACTTCTCCCGTTCTTATCCCCTTATATTTCCTAGCATGCACACATTCTCCCACTTCCTCTTAACAAGGGAGAGAGCAATGTACATGCATATCAGTAACACTGACACTTTATTTCATCTTAGCAGAACTCAGAAAATAATGCACTCAGATGTTCATTTAAAGATTTGAAAACGAAAATACTCTGATTGTAACTTCTTCTCTAAATTGCAAAGAAATTCTATCTTTTAGATGATGAAAATATAAATATTAAAGAAAAGAAGAAAGCATTTAAAATTAAGGAGAAAGGATATCCAAGTGAAGTCTATTTGTTACATACGATAGTTTTTAAAAGGGTCTATTAACGTTATGATTCAACTGTTTAGGCCATGAAAATCATGCTAATAATAAAGG
The DNA here is from genome assembly GCA_011037195.1 of Triatoma infestans. NCBI lineage: Eukaryota > Metazoa > Arthropoda > Insecta > Hemiptera > Reduviidae > Triatoma > Triatoma infestans. Next base: position 19,941 of record JAAEAF010007468.1, on the reverse strand, counting down.
ACTCAACAGCCAATCATATTTTACAATGTTACATCACAAAATAGATTTTAGCCAATATATTCAGAAACGTCGAATAGAATATATATACATATATATAAGTTTTTTTTTTAGCGATATTTTACAAGTTATGAATGAATACATGATTCCTATTAGAAATTTCAAAATGAAATTTCGGTTTTCTGATTGAATAAGAAGAAAAGTACTATTTTATTAAAAATATTACTCCTCATTAATTACAGATCTTGCTCGAACTGGCCTCCACCATTGGAGATGTATTTCTTTGGTCGTAAGTACAATTGGCAGGAAAAAGCGTGTAATGCATCTCTAATGGTGGGGGCCAGTTCGAGCAAGATCTGTAATTAATGAGGAGTAAAATTTATAATAAAATAGTCCTTTTCTTCTTATTCAATCAAAAAACCGTTATAATGTCATTTTGAAATTTCTTATAAGAATCTTGCTTTCATTCATAACTTGTAAAATATCACTCACAGAAAAAGACAGTTCAAGTAAATTTTTCTTATAAAAAATAGAGGAATCTATTTCTTAAATAAAAACCACACCTCCCTATTTGAAAAAATGAAGTTGGTGCCTGTATCTCGCATCTGGAAGCACCAAAACAAAATTGCAAATTAAATTTGGTTTTCTTACAAAAAACTACGGGGACACGTATTTTTTAGTTTTTTTTTAGCTATCTTAGTTTCCGATAAAAAGTCGTTATCCATATACCTTGGAACACCCTGAACATACATGGTGTCCCTTGATTCGACGTTCACAACTTAAGGATGCATTTTGAAATCATTTTGATATAAAAAATGTCTGACAAAATGAGTCCGAAAATGCTTCCTAACTGAAGTTCAGCTATTGAAATACAAAGTCTAGTCCTGCGTAAAAGTGACCCAACAGCTCGCTCTAAGATGTCAGGAGAATTTCTTATGTTCTTCGCTGTTGTATTCATAATTCTGGTAATGAGTTGATTTCTCCAGTTAGATTTTTCTACACTATGCTTTCAAAGAAAAAAGTCAAGAGGTGTAAGATCATGTGACCTCGAAGGCCAAGGAACTGAACTATCTTTTCTGATCCAACGATTGCGATACGAAGTATGTAAAAATGAAGTTACCATCCTATCAAAAAGAACTGCTGCGCGTGCTGCTGAATCCACAAGTGAACTTTGTACGCAAGAGGAATATTATTCTACATAAGAAGGGGGGGAGGGCAATACTTCTTGTAAAAAGTGATATTAATTATCACCTGTTAAACAACCCATCATGAACAAAGGTCCGATAAGTTGGACGTTAATAATTCCATACCAAACGTTTACTGAAAATCTATGCTGAAAATTGTTTCGTAGGTTTCGTATGGATTTCATTAGACCAGTAATGTGAATTTCGGCTATTATGTAAACCATCTCTACTGATGGTAACCTCATTAGTGAATACAATTTATTCAAGTATATGTGTTGATGGTCAAGTGAGCCAACAACAGAAGTGTAACTCGAAAACTTCTAGTAACAAAGCCTGTACTCTTTGGAGATGATACGGATATAATCCATAATAACATAATGTTCTCCATATCTTCATTCGCTTAGCACTTTTACTAATAGAAATTACTCGCACATTAGCAGATGGACTGCGTTCAATACGCTCTAATTTGGTTTACTCTCGATAACACTATCTTGGTCAAGTTCAGCAATAGCTTTAGGCAACGATCCGTTTATCTTAAACATCGGTGAACTATACTGAAGACACGGCGATCTTGTACTTGCGATTAGGAAACCGCCTCTGATATTCTGCCACTGCCCGGCTTCCATTTCCATTAAGAAACTTTGTATACGTTATTAATATGGGCGTATTCTTCATTTAAAAGATACATTTTTAATTTTTTTTTTTTTAATCAATTTCGCGCAAACTGACATAAATAATTTAAAAAAAAAAACTGACACTTGGAAACAACTGAAAACAATTGAAAGCAACTAAACAACTGACAATTGAATGGATTTTGATCCTTCAATAATAAAGTTCTGTATAGAAACATCTATTTCATTATTATTAATTTCAACTGCACCTTTTTATGGTTGTACTTCGGCTAGGAAGCATTTTTCGGTGCTATGTTTGAAATATTTTTGACTCAAACTGTCCTGAAGCTGTGGACCTCGAGTCACAGAGGCATGCCATATGTACACTAGCTCAAAGTGAAAATGATACACCAAGTACCAAAATTTTTAAATATGTAATAGAAACTTTCAGAAGATGGTATGTAGGAAAGAAAATATCTGCCATAAATGACAAATAGTTCTGTTTAGAATACCACTAAAGTAAATAATATTAATTGGCAAAAGAATGTATTAATTAGAAGGCAAATAAATTGATTTTAACAGAAATATACTCAAAGTGAAAATGATACAGCTCCATGTTTACCATGTACCTGCATACTAGATTGACCTTTGCACATATTATCCTTTTGTTTGACTGTCACTTGTTTGCTTTTCACTTGTTATTGTTGACTTAGAAAGAGGTATTAAGTTATTTATAGTGAGTTCTGCTATGCTGTTCAGTGCTTTATTTTTAAATGGGTGCACACACAACATTAAAAGAGCGCGAGCTGATAGTTTCTTATTATCAGAAAGGGAAATCAATAAGAAAAATTGCTCAAATGATCCAGAAAAGTCTTTCGACAATGCAAAACATCATTGAACGTGTACAGAAGATATAATACGATTCACAAAAAACTACAGCAAGTCCCAAAAAAATATTTACGGCTACTGATAAAAGATGGATTTTACAACAAATTAAGCAAAATCCCAGATTAAGTGCCCCGAAACTTACTGGTGAAATTGAAAATTATTTGCATAAGAAAGTCCACCCGGAGACAGTAGATTAGATTAGAAAGAAAGGAGGGGGCGAGCCTCATCCCACTGCGACCTACAAGACGAGGTCTATTGTGGATCCCCTTAAATTATAACACAACCCCCAGCTTTGCCCTCCTAATCAGTCCTAGTAAAGCTGAGAGCGGCTCCACTATGAAGCTCATAGCTTCAGGATTGCCTGTCCCCAATTGAAGAAACCTTGTCCTCGCCAGGCCGGCGCACTCACATAGGATGTGCACCGGGGTTTCTTCCTCTGTCTTGCAGAACCGGCATATCGCGCGAACTGCAAGTTGTAGGTGGTGCATGTGTCTGTTCAACCTACAAAGCCCAGTTAGCAGACCCACAATTAGCCTTATATCACTTCGGGTGTGGCTCAGTAGATCTCCGGTAAATTTAAGCAAATGTCTCTTGATAAAGAGCTTTGCCTGCCTCTGACCTAGTGTTCTCTCCCACCAAAGCAGACGCTGTTCTTCTATCCAGCCTTTGATAGAAGTTGGAATAAGGCTCCTGGACAAGCCTATGAAGGTATCGTGCGAACCCTCCCTCGCTAGTGCATCCAACCTTTCATTGCCCAGAAACCCCGCCTGTCCCGGCATACAGGCGAGTGTCAGTTTGTTCCGAGCATCCACCTCGATTAGGGCAATTAGGCTATCCCACACCAGTCCTGAGACTATTTGGTGTGAAGAGAGTGCCTTCAGGGCTGCCTGACTATCGGAGTATATGGCCACTCTACTACCCACTATGCCTAGCCTTATAATCTCCTTAGCGCAGAGTTGTTTCGCCACGACTTCAGCCTGAAAGACGTGGCGTACTTCCCTAGGCTGGCCTTGATCTTAACTTTAGGCCTGCCTAAAGGTAGGCAGAAGTTCCAACCCCAGTCGCAGTTTTGAATCCGTCTGTATACCAGACCGAGTTACCGAACGGGCGGGGTCACAGTCCATTCACCTCTGCTCGGTAAAATGAATAAATACGGAGATAGTAAGGATCGTTCTAAGAAAAAATAAATTTCAATCAATAAAAAAAAATCAAAAAGTCAGAGTGCATTTTGCGGAAGAGTACTCAAAAAAAAGCCTTCTGGGATAAAGTTTTATTCACCGACGAATCTAGATGGATAGTGGCCCGGAATCTTCGGATCAGATGGCCGTGGTTATATGTGGAGAAAGCCAGGAGAAGAATTCAAAGAAAAGAATCTTAGGCCCATTGTAGAATATGGAGGCGGTGGGATAATGGTTTGGGGTTGTATGTCAGCAGCTGGGACAGGTAATTTGCACTTCATTGAAGGAATTATGAACAATTACAAGTACCTAGACATTCTGCGACAAAATTTGGGGGCAAAGTACTGAAAAATTAAATATTAAAGACAATTTTGTGTTTTATCAAGACAATGATCCGAAACATACAGCACATTTAGTCCAAGAATGGTTAACGTTCAATTGTCCTACCATTCTAAAAACACCATCTCAATCACCAGATCTTAACGTGATAGATAATCTTTGGGCTAAACTAGAGAGAGAAATAAGGCTAATACGAAATATCGAATAAAAAAACTGTTCAAAGGGTTTTGCAAGAAGAATGGGATAAAATTTCACCGGACTACAAGAAAAAGCTCGTGAATTCCATCCCAAAACGTCTTCATCATGAAGTAATTGCTAACAAAGGCTTACCTATAAAGTATTTTCATATTTCAAGAATATGTATCATTTTCATTTTGACCTAATTTTGCAGTATGTATTTTAATTTGTTGTATATGCTGATATTATAAACTTTTTTTTACTTCTTTGCTTATTAAAAGTAATTACAATGCTTGAGTATTAAATTTATGTAATTGCTACTTTCCCCAGCTCAAATGTTAAACATAAATATAAAATTGAAAACTGATTCATTTAAATGTATCATTTTCACTTTGAGCCACTATATATATGTATGTAACTTAAGTCTTACGGTATCGCTTACTACTTAGTAATAATAGCTGATATTTTATTTATCTGTTGAAAATTATTTAACTCTTATTATTTAAAGTTAATTAATTATTTAATAATTACTATATATTAATAAATTTTATTAATCTGTTAGTAGTTAGCTCGTGCTAATATAGGGGAGGCCACCTTAGTGAAAATATTAAATATGAAACGATTGATAAAGTGTTTTGAAATGCTAATTTATAAAAAAATGTGATAATTTGATTAGAAATAAATTTAAATACTTAATGATCTTATAGCCTACGGATATTAAAACCGCTACTGTCAGTAGTGGTGGTGGAAAAGTATGGGAAAGGGGTAGTGGTTAATGTAAATCATTAAGGTGGACATTTAAGGACACGTGGTGGTCCCACCTATTGAAAACACATGACTTTACAAACCTATAACATCGTTTAGTCACCCTCATGTACTCTTTTAACATCTCTGCTAGTAGAATGACCCTTGGATATCATAAATCTAAAGGGTGAGGGCCACCCTCACTTATTGTCTACACAACACCATTCAATGTCACTCCTTTATTTTGGAAATCTTTTTTTTCTTTACCGCTTCGCTATGTTTAAGATTGAATAATTCTACTTGAAGATTTTTAGTTATTTGTGTCTTAAATTTTTTACATTTTTTGCTAATCTTGTTTAAATAATGATAATTACAATTTTGATTTGTTATGTTTATGCCTTAATATTTATAAAATAAAAAAAACTGGTGTGAAACACTCATACAACTTTCTTTTACTCCAGTTTTCAAAATTATAATTGACAAATTTTATAGTTTCTGTACTAAATTTAATGAAATTCGTCGAAAAATGAAAAAACATTTCAATACAAGCGCACTTCCGGTTTACTAATTTTCTTGAAACTCGGAATTTTAGCAGTCTATTTATTTCTAATTAATTTTGTTTGGATGATAGAATTGTATAATCAACTATGATAGGACTTTAGAGAAAAACATAATCCCACCACTCCCCTAAAAATGCCCTTAAATGAATTTTCCGAGAGAAATGTTTTAAATAAAGGTTGTAGATCATTGTATGTTTAATGTATATAAGAAGTTTCAAGAAAATCGTCTTAGCTATTTTTGAGAAAATCGCGAAAAAGTGAAAAAATCATTTAGTAAAGTGGTAAAGTATTTCCACGTTACGCACTTCCGATTAACCGATTTTTTTTTAAACTCGGAATTTCGCAACATATTTAATTCTAATTAACACTATTTAGATGATAGAATTGTCTAATAAACTGAAATAGCCCTTTAGAGGAAGCCGTAACCCCACCGTTCCCCTTAAATATAAAAAAGTACCCGTAAATGAATTTTCCCAAGTAATGTTTCATATAAAAGTTGTAGCTCGTAGTATGTGTAGTTGATATACTAAGTTCGAAGAAAATCGTCAGAGCCATTTTTGAGAAAAACGCAAAAAAGTAATAAAAAAAAAAACCAGCTAGTAACGTGATACTGTCAAATCCTATGGTGATACCAAAACGGAATATCAAGTTTCAACTATCTGCGGTTTCTCGTTTTTCAGCTATGCTGTTCACATATATACACACACACGCACAGACCATTTGCTAAAAACCACTTTTTTGGACTCAGGGGACCTCAAAACGGATATTTCCGGTGAAAACTGGATATTGAAAATTTGACACGATTACAATACTTCCTCTTACTAGGTGTGTAAGAAAGAAAGTAAAAAATCTATAGCAAAACAGTCATACGACTAACTACTGTTTCTAAATTTAGGTAATTATAATAAATTTATTTATTGAAACAAGTTTAATTTAATCAAATATTCTTAGTTTTGCAGTATGAGAAAGTCGTTTAAGAATTTACAAAATATTACTTCTTTTTTTAAAAAAAAAAAAAAAAAACGCTTTTACCGCAATCAAGAGCGTCAAAATCAGCAATTCCAGAAAACTCAATTTTGTGAAATTTGACATTATAGCTACACTTCCTGTTGCCAAAGAAAGAGAAAGTAAAAAAAAAAAAGTAAGAGAAAAAAAAAGAGAAAAGAAACTTCTGATTGTTGTGTAGTTAAATATAAATTGACAGTAATAAGAGAAAGATGGTGTTTTGAGGTTGCAGGGTCAGTAGGTTTATAGATGTTTGGAAATTGAGGTTTTAGTGGTTTGTATACAAAATGTTAAACTGTTCTATTGGGAGTAATTATGACAAGAGATATATATCCCAGTTTAGTCAGTACAGATAAGGGTGTGTATTTGATAGCTCCCTAGAAAGGGAGGAATTTGTATTAAGGGTAACGGGGGACTTACTATAAAATAGATCTTACTGACTAAGAGGGAGTGATTAAGTTAGGCGGGACCAATCAAGTCAGGGTGGAGCGTTTGTTCGTTCTACACACTGTGGTGGGCTGTGGAAAATTCACATTAGTACTACGAGATGAACTGTACCAATGTTTAACGTTGTTGTTAGCATAATCTTTCCCTTTCGAATAGATTTCTTAAATGATACTTATCTTTAATAACACTTTTATCACAAAATTTTGAAAATATTTTGGAAAAATGTTTTCTTATAAATTATTGCTTTCACTGACTACTTAAAAACAATGTATTGCAAACATATCAAATTTTCTAAACTGAGATTTATTCAAATTGAATTTTTTTTTTTGAGGTCCCTAGAGATCGGCAAAAAAAAGTTTTTGACAAAAAATGATCTAAATGTGTGCATTTATTTGCGTATGATTTTTTTGTGTCTGTGTATGAACAAAATATATCAAAAATTAAATAAAATAATTTTTTTTTTTTTTATTCCGTGTTGTATAAACCTTCTCAGTTGACACGAAAAATGCAAGTGCCATTTTTACTGATTTTTCGTTTTTTTTTAATTTGTCGCGATATTCTGGGAAACAGCTCAAAGAATTTTCTATAAATCTTGAAATACAGCATTGTTAATGAAAATGTTATTTATGGGTGTTATTAAATTCATTTATGAGTGGATTCTAGGGATGGGGATGTTATATCTTTCGCTGACTGATCAGGAAAGCTGTATGGTTCACATTGCAATATACGAGGTGTGTAAATTAAGTAATGAGACTGATTTTCTAGTGTTCGATCTGGCAACACTGACGCGGCGCATGAGTGGTAGGGCAAGTAAACAACTGATACACGTCCAGTGTAAATTTGAAAATGCTAGAGTTGTTGCACTGTCCGTAGTGACTTTTTTTGTGAGCAAGGTTTTTTTCAGTGCGTTTTAAAAATGAGTGACATCAATTACGAGCAACGTTGTGCTATCAGGGTTTGCTTCAGACTTGGGCACAGTGCAACGGAAACTTTTGAAAAACTGTGCCAGGCCTCTGGAGACAATGTTTTGTCGAGAGCACAGGTTTTTAGGTGGTTTAAGTCGTTTGCATGGAATCAATTGAAGACGAGCCTCGCAGCGGTTCTGCCTTCATCTTCAAGAACCGACGAAAATGTTGGCAGAATCCGCGATCTCGTGCGTTCAGATCGTCGTTTGACAGTCCAAATGATCGGCGAAGAGTTGAATTTGACTCACACAACCGTTCATCAAATTTTGACTAATGAATTGGGGATGAGAAAAATTTGTGCAAAAATGGTTCCGAAAAATCTTTCACAAGAGCAAAAAGACATCAGAAAGGAAAGGAGCTTTGACTTTTTGGGAGCAATTGAAAACGATCCCAATTTTTTGGAACGTGTTATTACAGGAGACGAGTCTTGGGTGTTTGAGTATGACCCAGAAACTAAGCGTCAGAGCATGCAGTGGCACACTCAACCTCTCCAAGGCCAAAAAAAGCAAGAATGAGCAAGTCAAAAATCAAATGCATGCTGATTTGCTTTTTTGATAGCCAAGGAATCGTTCACAAAGAATTTGTGCCTCAATGCCAAATGGTAAACCAACATTTTTACCGAGAAGTTCTTCTTGAGAGACTTCAAAAAAGAGTCATGCGTGTGAGACCAAACATCAAAAACAAGTGGGTGTTGCATCACGTCAACGCTCCGTGTCACTCCGCGATTTCTATTAATGAGTATTTGGCCAGTAATAACATTCCTGTGGCTCCTCAGCCTCCTTATTCACCCGACTTAAGTCCACGTGACTTTTTTTTATTCCCCAAATTGAAAAATCACCTCAAGGGACGTCATTTTGGAACATTGGAGAATATTCAAACAGCCGTAACTGACCAACTGAAGTCTATTCCAGTATCCGAGTTCCAGCTATGCTATGACGAATGGAAGAATCGTCTTCAGCGTTGTGTGGCTTCCCAAGGTAGTTACTTTGAAGGGGACAATATTAAATTGTAATTTTGTTTTGAATAAAAAAAAGATAAAAAATCAGTCTCATTACTTAATTTACACACCTCGTATATGTAATTGTGCAACCCCACTTTTAGAAATAAAATGTTGCTTGTGTCTACCTATATATATTTATGAAATAAATCTCATGTATGTTTGTTTATATGTATATTAGGGATTGTAAATTTACCGACTTTTTTGTTACCCGTTGATTCGGTAATTGAAAATTAAAATATCGGTTACCGGCAAATAAATTACCGGTCAATTTTTTTTTTTCTGAAAAAAAATTCTGGTGTGAAACACTCACACAACTTTCTCTTAAAGCCAGTTCTCAAAATTATAATTGACAATTTTATAGTTTGTATGAACAAATTTAATGAAATTTGTCGAAAACTGAAAAAAACTATTCAGTAAAAGCGTACTTCCGGTTTACTGATTTCCTTCAAACTCGGAATTTTGGCCATCTATTTATTTCTAATTAATTTTGTTTGGATGATAGAGTTGTATAATCAAGTAATGATACCACTTTATAGGAAGCTGTAATCCTACCCCTCCCCTAAAAGTGCCCTTAAATGAATTTTCCCAGAGAAATGTTTAAAATAAAAGTTGTAGAAAATCGTCGGAGCCATTTTTGAGAAAATCGTGAAAAGTGAAAAAAATCATTTAATAAAGTGTTAAAAACAAAAGCACTTCCGGTTTTCCGATTTTTTTCAAACTCGGAATTTCAACAACATATTTAATTCTAATTAACATTATTTAAATGACTGAATTGTGTAATAAACTGAAATAGCACTTTAGAGGTCATTTTGATTTCCATTTCACATTTTTACTTTCTCTTACTCCTAGTAAGAGGAAGTATTGTAATCGTGTCAAATTTTTTTATTACAAAGAAATAGAATATAAAAAATATAAAAATTAAAGTGTTATTCTAAACAAACTATAATAATAACTTTTAGAAAAAGAAATACAATAATGTAGAAAAATAAAAATACAACAGAAATAATAAATAGTACCTAATACTTTAGTTATTTTACAATAATATTGCCTTAATGTCCTGTCATAATGTAGTGTAATCAAAATTGCTATTAATTTATAAAATACGTGAAATACTTACATATTATTATTTTGAACTATTAAAAAAAGACGATATCTACTTACTCTTTAAGAAAAACGTTGATTGTAAAGATTTTAAACCTTTAAAAATCTCAAAACACTACAGAGCACAAATTACATATGCTAACTATAACTAGCGCTTTCTGTACGATTTTACAGCTCAAACCCAAGAAAGTTTAAATTAAAATTAAACAAAAAATACCTAACATAAAATCAATAATTAGGTATATTGTTGCTTACACTGACCTGTTTTTTTTTATTTTCAATGTCCCCTTTAGCCATTTTAAATATCTATAAACACAATAATTTTCTACATAAAAATTTCTAGTATGGATTTTTCATTTACCAAATTACCGGTAAATTTTTGAAATTTACCGGTAAGTTTACCGAACTTTCCTTTTTTTTGTCAATTTATCGGTTAACCGGTAAATCGGTAAACCAGTATACAATCCCTAATGTGTATCACACTTAAAACTCTTTTCTCTAGATCATATTTTTTGTCCATTCAAGATCTCTGTCAAAACAGATTCCGGTGAAAACTCTATTTCGGATTTTGACTCGAACGGAAAATTTTCTACTGATAACATTATTAAAATTAAAAATATTAATAATCGACTAGAAAGTTAAGTGATAAACAAAGAAACAAACGTTGTATTCTTTGTTACAGAGGTACATTATATTCTTTGTACTAAGATTATTAATAATAATATAAAGATAATGACTTTATTTACACTATGAATTAAGTAAAACAGGACACCTACTATCTAAAGAAGGCTGGCACGTGACAACAGTAATCAATAGGGTTGTTGTTTTGTACATTAGAATTTTTCTAAAATATAAGAGTTCAGTTTATTTACAATAATATAAAATTATTATCAGAGTTATTTTCCGTGATAGATCTGCTTCTTTTTGTGGTCATCGACCGGTTTCGAGCGTACGCCCATCACATCAGGATGCATTTGTCAAACAATGTGATAACATAGATTTGCATATAAAGCAAATTTAGTTGATACACTCAAGTTACCAATTATCAACAAATTACAAGTTATCAATTTAGTTGATACACTCTATGTTGTCACACTTTTTGACAATGCATCCTGATGATGGGCGAACGCCAGAAACCGGTCGATGACCACAAAAAGAAGCAGACTATCACGGAAAATGTCTCTGATGCTTTCAAGCTCTGCGGAACCAACCACAACAATTAAATCTTTCTTGGAATGAGGACGACATTAATTATTATTATTAATACTATTATTATTATTATTATTATTATTATTATTCAAAGGAGGGGAGGGGAAAGGCTATCCAAAGCCTCCATTGGCCCATCTATATAGCTGCCCCAAATGTAGAACAACTACCGGGTCTGGAACAAAAGTCTGGGCCCAGGTTTCACCCACCTAAGTTTTACCAAAGTCCGAACAAATGCAGACCATAACGTTGAAAGGACATAGCCTAAGCTACCGATTGACATCCTATTCCGGCCAAAGATCATGAACCTATTTCCTCATAGCCCAAACAATCCGTCATAAGATGTATGGGTGTTTTCTTCTCCGTCTCACAAACCCTACAAAAGGGGTCCGGCATGTAAAGGGACGTCTTTTAAAGCCGCAACGCCCAGAGTGAAAAACCAACCAGTTGCCTGAGGGCGGTCCGTGAAAGAGACGGCACCTCCTCATTAAAAGCCCTGCGCGGACCCCCAATCAGCATCTCAATAGTCTCAATGAGACAACCCACTGGCCTCATCTATAGGGATGAGTGCTGTGATGTTGTCCATGGAAGCTTGAGAGATATTTGGCCAAAAGGCACACCAACAGCAAGCTCGGGACCAATGAAAGGGAGGCATTAGGCGCCTAATTTGGCAAACCTGTCCATTTCCTCATTCATTAGAATAAGGTAAACAATTATTAAAATTGCAGACTTGCAATAATTTATTACAGACTTTAAATGGCCATTTAAATTATAGATAAATTCATCTCTAGAAAGTGATTCTTTTTTATAATAACTATGTCAGAATTCTTTCCATATAGGGCATAAATGATTGAAATGATATCCTCTACTTCATCCCTATACTAATTAATCCCTAGCTTGAATTATCAATCTAATCTGACTTATTTATCATTATCTGGGGTATTCATCATTTAAGTATCGCTTTTTTTTTATTTCTAAATTCTATTGGAATCCATTGCTTATGTTAAAAATTCTGTCTTATTTTGAATTAATTCAATTTAAAAAAAAAAAGGCCAACATATACTAAATCATATAAGGTCAATATATTATAAATCTAGGTCCAATTTATCTTTTAGTGAATATTGTTTATTTCTTTGTATAAACGAACGTTTTTATTATATACGGTTATTAATGTAGGAAATCTATTTGTTCGGTAAAGAGATTAATTCCAATTTACTTAAGATATAATATTAAAATTCATATAAGTTTTTTCAAAATATGTAGTACCGGAATTATGATAATAATAAATAACATCAATGAAAAAACATCTATATAAACTGCAACAGAATGGCCGATAATATTATTATGGAAGCGGGAATCAAGGGGTAGGGATCGCTGAGAGAACAGTATACAACAGCCCTTATACAAAGTTTACTCTTTTGTGAAGTTTGATTGACAGCTAAGTAAAGACTGAACCAATCCCCACTGTAGCCGCTAACAAGTTAGTTCAACTCACCCGATCTACGTCCCCCACCACTTTGTTCTAACATGACGTTGTTCATTCCAGTGTATTTCCTTTTTACTTTCTCTTACTAGTGAGAGAAAGTAAAGGCGATCGTGTAAGATTCTTGAAATTGAGTTTTCACTGGAAATAAATATTTCGAATTTTCTTGAGTAAGAAACAAATGATTTTAACGACAGGTTCTCTGTGTGTGTGCTCAAAATATTTAAAAAAAAAACAAATCGCAAAAAACTACGTATTCCGTTCAGATACTACCACCGCATCAGATAAGAAGGTTACAAACAAAATCCATCAACCCGAAGTTTGACGCAATTTCCTCGAAAACAGCTATATATTGTTTAAACTTCGTATACTATCTACATAGCTTTTATTTGAAACATTTCCCTTGGAAAATTAAATTTTTAAGCGGAATCTGGGGAAACAGTTGCACTAAGCTTTCCTCTATAGTACCACTTCGGTATGGTATTCATGTATAGTTCTGCAACCTATATACTATTAGAACCATTTATAAAATTTCAAATTTGCGAGTAATTGGATTACTCGAAAGTGCAACTTTAAAGAGTCGTTTTTGTTTTTTGTTTTTTTTGGAATTTCTCGAAAACGATCATAACGATTTTCTTCAAATTTGGAATACTAACTGCACAGATATAAATCTATCATTTGTATTTGAAAAATTTTGTAAAAAATCCTCATGAATTTATCTTACTTCAATTCATAAAATTTAACTAACAATTTTTTTTTTTTTTTTAATTGCATTGTTTACAATGTTAACTTGGGCTGGCCATAAAAAAAGGTGATAGGAATTATACTTTTATACTTGAACAAAGCTTGGCTAGTTTAAAAATGTAAACCTAACTGTCCACAAACCCCCCCCGAATCCCTATAAAATAATTTTAACTTGATCAGTAAAGTTGCACTTCCGGTTAATCGATTTTTTTCAACTTTGGTATTTTATCAATGTTTTGTAATTATATTTAATATTATGTAGATGGTAAAAAAATATACATTATACTGAAATAGTGCTTACAGAGAAAAGCATAACGCTACTGTTTTCCCTCAAGACTCCACCGCACAAAAATTCCTTGTAAAATGTTACAAATATTCTTGATGTATTTAGATAGTATTCGACAAAAAAATCCTTGCAGCCGTATTTAAGAAAATTGCGAGAAGTTTACAAAAAAAAATAATAATTAAAAAAAATAGGAAGCTAGAACCTAGTGACCTGGCCACCGTGGACGAGGTAGTTACTATGGATAGAGTGGTTTGGGCAGTGCAAAGTTTCTCACCATTTAAGTCCCCTGGTCCTGATGGAGTTTATCCCTGTCAGTTACAAAATGGTGGAGATGTATTGATGAAGGTGTTGATAAGGATTTTTAAAGGTTGTTTAATGTTTGTTTATGTGCCAACATTTTGGAGGGAAGTTAGGGTGGTCTTTATTCCTAAACCAGGAAGAAGTGACTACTCTGACCCTAAGGCATTTAGACCTATAAGTCTTATGTCTTTCCTTCTAAAAACTTTGGAAAGGTTGGTGGATAGGTATATTACTGATGGTCCTTTGAAGAATCATCCACTCCATCCAAACCAACATGCTTATACAGTAGGAAAATCGATAGATACTGTTTTGCATTGTCTGGTCGTTAGGATAGAATCTGCTCTAGAGACAAAGGAATATGCTTTAGTTAGGGTGCTTCTTTGATGTTGAAGGGACATATGACAGATTATCGTTTGATGCTCTTGAAGATTCCCTTGGTCGAAAAGGTATACAACCAGTTTTAATTAACTGGATAGGTATTTATTTAAGGAGTAGAGTTATACAGGCTTCTATAGGTATGCGCACTGTAGTTGTGGAAGCGGGGAGAGGGTGTCTCTCACCAAATCTATGGTGTGCTGTCATGGATGAACTGTTAACCAGGATTAATTCATCGGGATTCTATATACAGGCATATGCCGATGATGGTGTTATTTTATTAATGGGGCGATGTCTGACTACTATCTCAGACTTAATACAAAGTGCCCTCAACATGGTATATGATTGGACTCAGGATAAGGGTCTTTCAATTATTTCCAGTAAGACCCAGGTGATTTTATTTACTAATAGGAGGAAGATCGTAGGATTAAAACCTCCTAGGTTATTAGGAACTTCTGTTCAGATTTGCAAATCGGTGAAGTTTCTTGGGGTGGTTCTTGACAGTAAATTAAATTGGTCGGAACATGTTAAGGCACAGCATCAAAAGGCAATTATTTCCCTTTGGCAATGTCGAAGAATTGTAGGTAAAAATTGGGGGATTACTCCCAAGATGATGTTTTGGATTAATGATATGGTTATTGTATGCGGGCTTGGTGTTATATGCGGCTGTGGTGTGGTGGCGTCGCATTGAGATAAGATCCGCTAGACTGCTACTTGAGGATATTCAACGCTTGGTTTGTCTGGCGGTGACCCGTGCGATGCGGACCACGCCTACAGCTGCAATGGAGACTTTATTAGGAATTCCACCGCTCTTTGTAGAGGTGAAAACTATGGCAATGAAAGCCTGTTATAGAATTAAACAGGCAGGTTTTTGGCAGGGTAAGCGATATGGTCACTCTACCATTCATCGCGAGGTGCTTTTGAAGGTTCCTGTTACAGGTTTTCCCTCTGATAGAATGTTGAAGACTTTTGTTTTCAAGCATTCTTACAGTGTCAGGTTACCCTTTAGGGAAGGTTAGTCAAGATTGGGTCCGTCTGGCATGGTACCTGATAATTACTTCCGGTGTTACACGGACGGTTCCAGAATGGATGGTAGGTCTGGAGCTGCGGTCTATTTTGAGACCGGAGATCATTTGACAGTATCTCTTGGTGAATGGACCACGGTCTTCCAGACTGAGGTTTATGCTATTCTTTGTTGTGTCTTGGATGAGAGGGTACGTAACACTAACTTAAAAGGTGTTTGTAGCTGCTCGGACAGCCAGGCTGCGCTGAAGGCGCTGAGTTCATGTGTCTTCCTTCCAGGTTGGTGTTAGAATGTTCTAAAAGACTGGAAGAGCTTTCTTCTCTGAAGGATGTGCTTCTAGTCTGGGTGCCAGGTCACATGGGAATTTTTGGGAATGAGGAGGTGGGTAGGTTTGCCAAATTAGGCGCCTATCTTCCTTTCATTGCTCCCGAGCCTGCTGTTGGCGTGTCTTCTGGCACATGTCTGTCAGGCTTCCAGATATGGACAGCTTCACAGCATTCATCCTTATAGATAAGCTCAGTTGGTTTTTTCGGCAGTCCAAAATGCTCATCGGGGGTCCGGACAAGGCCATTAGTGAGACGTTGCTGTTTTTCACGGAGCGCTCTCAGGCATCTGGTTGGATCTCTTACTGGACATTGTGGTTTAAGGAGACATCTCTACATAATGGGGCTCATGCCGGATCCATTTTGTAGAGTCTGTGAGACAGAGGAGGAAACACCCATCCATCTTATGACTGATTGCCTGGGTTGTGAGGAAATTAGGTTCAGGACCTTTGGTCGGAATAGGATGTCTGTGGAAGAGCTTAAACTATTTCCGCTTAAGGTTATTGTCCGATTTATTCGGACTGCGGTGAATCTTAGATGGATTAGATCCGGGTCTGGATTTTTGTTATAGACCCGGCTTGTTGTTGTTTTTCTTGGGGTAGCTATATGGGCCCAGTGAGGCTTTGGATAGCGTAGGGTTTCCCTCCCCACAGACAAATCATAATAATAATTACAAAAAAAATAATTCAGTAAAGTCGCCCTTCCGCTTGATGCATTTTGGCCATAACCTTCGGACTTGATGCGATGGTAGTACATAAACGAAGGCATATAGCGTAGGGGCTCCCTGCGTATTTTCATTTTTTGAGATATTCTGTTAAAACACATACATACAAATTCTTTTCGAACTCAGGGTACCTCAAAAGATATATTACCGTTGAAACTCTATTTTGAAAATTTGAAATGATCGCATTATTTCTTCTCGTGTATGAGAAAGTAGTATGATGTCAATTGATTATCAGCATTTGACTACCAGAAGCTTGCTTTAATGTAAACAATACATTTTTACTTTCTCTTACTTGTCAAATTTTCGATATTGAGTTTTCACCAGAAATATCCGTTTTGAGTTCCCCTGAGTCCAAAAAAGTGGCTTTTAACAAATGGTGTGTGTGTGTGTTGTGTGTGTATGGAACAGCATAGCTCAGAAACGAAAAATCGTAGAAAGTTCAAACTTGATATTCCGTTTAGGTATCACCATGGGACGCGACGGTGGGACACTTGTCAAAATTCCTCAACCGGAAGTACCACTTTACTAGTTTTTATTTTTTTATTTTTTGCGATTTTCTCAAAAATTTCTCCGACGATTTTCTTGAAACATTATATATAAACTAAACATACAAAGATCTACAACTTTCATTCAAAACATTTCTTGGGAAAATTCATTTAAGGGCACTTTTGGAGGACTGGGGTGGTTATGTTTTTTCTCTAAAGTGCTATCATAGTTGATTATAAAATTATATAATCCAAACAAAATTAATTAGAAATAGATAGATGGTCGAAATTCCGAGTTTCAAGAAAATTAGTAAACCGGAAGTGCACTTTTACTTGACAGTTTTCGACGAATTTCATTTAAAAAAAAAAAACTATAAAATTTGTCAATTATAATTTTGAGAACTGGAGTAAGAGAAAGTTTTGTGAGTGTTTCACACCAGATTTTTACATATGTACCTTGTACATGAAGTCATTAAATATTATTGAAATAACTTTGTTGGTCTTCTAGGTTTCCCCGGTCATTCTCATGAAAAACACTTCAGTTTCTGGGTTGACACCGTGTCAGTGGATTGCTAAAAACTGACGTTTCACTTTTCGTGAAACCAATCGTTAACACCTTAAAGGCATCTTGCCTGCCTTGTCTTTCAAGGTGTAACAATACTGAAGAGGCTCATTGCAAAATGGGCGAAACGTCGATTTTTTAGCAAACAACTGACGCGGTCCCAACCCGGTAACTCACTGTGCTTTTCAATTACTTTTTTCGTTATTGTTTACCAAAAATAAAATAAAATAAAATGCACGTTAGAATTACATAGTAAACAGGCAAATAGCAATAAGCAATAAGCTTATTATTTTTTAAAATGATATCTAACCTTTTTCCTCAAGGGCAAGTGGCTAAGAAATATACAGCTAGATTTGCTCAAATCCTGTTTCCCACAGTACCAAATTATTTTTAGCATGCCCATATAGGTGAGAATAAACAATGACATAAAAATTATATAAATTTGTTACTGCTAATTAAAAATAAACGATGGATAATGATGAAATGTTTCACTACATTCCTTCATTTTAATAAGTACATCGCCAACAGACAGAATATCACTTCAATTTTTTTTTTATACAGTAGCAACACCCGCCAATGATGATGGGTACATCAGTTATTTGGAATAAATTCTGTTCTTGAAAACAGAATTAAATATTTTTATCATAACGAACGTGTGAACAAAATTGAAAAACCGCATGAACCTCCAACATCGTATATCGTTTTTACGTACTATAACCGCATCTGACATGAAGGTTTCGAGCAAAATCCTAAAATTAACTAAAACTTTTTCCCAGTTTTGTGCGATTTTCTCGTAACTAAATGACTTCAACTATTATCTTTAAATTTGGTATACTTTTTTTTCTTTTTTTTTAAGGAGTTTCCTAAATACTGAGGCTTTCCTCAACCGAATATGTCCTTCAGTTTTTCCTTTCGATCTAACCAAGTTTTCCTGGGCCGCCCTTTCTTTCTCCTGCGGTCCACTTCCCATTCCATCATCTGCTTTGCTACCCTTTCACCCACCGTCCTAAATAAGTATCCAAACCAGCACAATCTTCACTGCTCTATTCGCTCCAGAACATTGCGCTTTACTTACATAATTTCCCTTATTTCTTCGTTCCTTCTCCTTTCCAATTTCAAAACTCTAGCAGATCTCCTCCAAATATCCATCTCAGTTGCTTCAGATAGACTCCAAGTTTCTGCTACAATTCCGTTATCATTTTTTTTTTTTCATGTGGTTCTGAATATTGCTACTCCACAAAACCGAATTCAGCATCCCAATAGTACTCTTTGCATTGCTGATTCTTCGGTTTATTTCTTCGTTTAAGGAGCAATTCCTTTCAATAAACGACCCTAAATACTTGAAAGAATCCATGCCTCTAATTATCTCTCCGTTTACTACGAGGTGATCGGAGAGATAATTACAAACATTTTTCCAAGAGAAGTGATTTTTATGACGTTCTAAAGAGCGTTAAGCTTCTCTTTAATAAAGTACCATTTCAGTACAATGTATGGTTCCACTATCAATATATATAGAAGTATTGGTAGAATTCCAAATTTGAAGAAAATCGGTTAACCGAAAGTGCGACTTTTTAGAATACTTTTTGAATTTTCTTGAAAATATCTATAACGATTTCCTTGAACCCGTTATGTTCCACCAAGTTTCCGCAAACTTGAAATGTTAACTGAACAGATTAAAAAAAAAAACTATCATTTGCAGTTATAAATTGATTTTAAGTAGTTCTGCTGAATTTGTGTCGTCAAATTTCAAATGAGAGACGGGTAATTGGCTCTCACTTCTGGTCTACAATGTACGCAATCACAGGACAAATTAGTAAACATTATAGTTTAAACAAAATTTTTCATTTTATTGATAATGTTGTAAATTGGATGTTGAGGTTCGGTCATACAAAAAAAAACTCTTTTTAAATTTCCACCGAACGTTTCGGCAAATTTATTGCCTTCTTCAGGGTCTGTACAAAGGTTTTAATACAAATCAATAAAAAATAGAAACAACATAAAATATGAACTTAAAATAAATATTTTCAAAATAATTTTTTTTTAAAATAAACTAAATAAAAAGTATGATGTATATAGCACATTTAAATTTATTTTAAACTATTGTTGTAGAACAGATCAATACTAAACTAAATCACAAATATTAAAACTTTGACAATATGTGGCATATATAAGAGTAAAGTATGGAAATAACTTAGGAAATGTACTTACAAAAATTTTCAGTTAGAATTCAAGT